>PVIH01007144.1:0-34676 GCA_004025045.1 Sigmodon hispidus
GCATTATTGGGTCAGTGGGACCATAGGACTGTCTGCTCCCTGCCCAGGGAGGGGATGGGCAGTTGCAGAGAAGAAAAATGACTAGATGTGTTGGGAGGGGGAAGAGACCTTGAATAAGGATATATAGGGAAAGCTGAACACAAAGAAAATATATGTGTAGCAATCTTATTTGTATTTCTACCCTTGATAAGCCATGCTTATGATTCTTATCCTCTGTATAGTTATTGTTAACTCTTCTGCATTTTAAATTCTTTTTACTGTTTTTTTTTAATAAATACAAAATAAAGAAGGAAAAAAAAAGAAATTATTGCACTGCCATGTTGACTTCCTGTAAACACAGCTTCTACAAACGTCATGGACTGACATATTGTACTAAAAGCATGCAAAAGTAAATACTATTTTCAATCATAAAAAATATGAGGATTTTCTTTACATGATTGTTTTGGAATGACTTCTTATTATATAGCAATTATACTTACATTTTTTATTCAGAACTTGAGAGTCCCTTAAGCACTGTATTCTGATTATATTGTAAATATTAACAGTGCTTTGTCTTAGCAAAATATGTGTATAACTTTTACCCCCTAAATCAGCATGAAACATCTCAGATATTACCCTAGAGTCATATTATATTATTGACATTGATAACTCTGATTCCATGAGATTCTCACAGAAAATAATGACTTTTATCTTCTAAATTAATGTAAATACATATTTTGGCTGTTATAAAATGGATGGCAGTAGCTACCAGAGCTTATGTGCAACTCTTCTCCTTATTTTATTGTTCTACATGTCTGTTTTTGTGATAGCACCATATTGATTTTATTGCAATGACTTTATAGTATATCTTGAAGTCTGGAATGGTAATATTTTCAGAATTATTTTTTATTCTCATTATTATTTTGGCTATCTGGTATATTTTCTGGTTAGATCTGATTTTAGGAAATATTTTCAATTTCTGTGAAGTGTTGTGTATGTTTTGAATGGAATTGTCCTGAATCTCTAAACTACTTTTTCTATGATGGTCATTTTCACAATATTTATTATACCAGTTCATAAAAAAATGTTTTTTTCATTTTTAAGTGTCTTATTCTGTCTTTATTTTGTAAGCAGATATATCTTGCCACTTGTTTGTTTTGTTTGTTTTGAGCTTTCTAAACAAGGATTTTATGTTATAGCCTGAGCTTTGCTTGAACTTTCTCTGTAGATGAGGCTAAACTTTATCTTAAAGATCTGATAACTGGGCAAATAAAACACACAAAAATAAATTAGCAAGAAAACAAAGCAAATAAAAGTATGAAAATATATTGACATGAGCAGAATTTAAAAAACATAATATTAAAGCAAAATATGAGCTAGGAAAAAAATGCTCACAGTAATATGATGAAGGAAAACCAATACAGAAATGTTCTTTTGAAGTATTTTATGTTGACCATCTAATACTATGTGCCATGTCTATCATGCCTGTGGTTTATATACCATGTAGGACTCCATTGGAGAAAGGTAACAATTGGAAATAAATTCTAAATGATGAAAGCTCACATTTGGTGTGATTGTGGTGTGTGTGTGTGTGTGTGTGTGTGTGTGTGTGTGTGTGTATGTGTGTTTGTGTGTATGTATGTGTGGTGTTGTTGTTTTTGTTTTAGATTTATTTGAAGTTAACTGCATATAGGCTTATAAAGTATTAACTACATACTCTGAAATGCATTGGTGTTTGTTTTAATGCTTTTCTGCTTATTTCTGCATTTTAATATAAATCTTCATTTTATTTCTTTGTTATCTGGTACAAAGGTATTATTTTTGTTATTTTCAATGTGTGTGTTTTCTTTGTTTCTATTTCAATGATTTTGTTTTGATTTTTTTCATGCAATCTACTAGGTTTGGGTTTGTTTGGTTATTGTTTTTTGCTCTTTAAATTTATGAAATTTATTATTGTCTTTAATTTCTTGTATATTATATTAGACTTATAATCGTTTCCTAGAACTGATTTTAATAATATATCCCAAGGATTTAGTTGCATTTTTTGAAGGTAGACCAAAACATATTTGATGTCTTTCTTCATTTCTCCGTGACTCATTCATCATTCAATAGTAAGTTGTTTAATCTCCATAGTTTATTATATTTTAAGAGTGTTGTTTGCTATTAATTTTTAGGTTTTTCACATAATGTTCAGTTAGATACAAGGATTATTTTAATATTTCTGTAATTGTTAAAATTTACTTTGTGACCCAGCATAGGGTATAATTCAGAGACTTGTTTATTTGCTGCTGAGTAGTACTCCATTATGTAGATGTACCACAGTTTGTTAATCCATTCCTCACTTGAAGGGCATCTAGGTTGTTTCCAGGTTCTTGCTATTACAAATAATGCTGCTATGAACATAGTTGAGCTAATACCTTTGGAGAATGACTGTGCATCATTAGTGTATACACCAAGAAGTGGTATTGCTGGGTCCTTGGGGAGATTGATTCTCAATTTTCTGAGAAATCACCATACTGCATTCCAAAGTGGCTGAACAAGCTTACACTCCCACCAACAATGGAGGAGGGAGGAGTGTTCCCCTTGTTCCACATCCTCTCCAACATAGGCTGTCCTCTTTTATCTTAGCCTATCTAACAGGTGTCAAGGGGGACCTCAATCTGTAGATTGCTTTTGGTAAAACTGACATTTTTACTATGTTGATCCTACCTATCCAGGAACATGGACAGTCTTTCCATTTTCTGATATCCTCTTCAATTTCTTTCTCAGTGATTTAAAGTTTTTCTCAAATAAATATGTTGCCTCTTTGGTTGTAGTTACTCCAACATATTTAATGCTATTTGCAGCTATTATAAAGGGTGATGTTTCCCTTATTTCTTTTTCAGCCCTTTTTTCTTTAGTATAGAATCACTACTAGTTACTGACTTATTTGAGTTAATCTTGTGTCCTGTTACATTGCTGAAGGTGTTTATTAGCTGTAGAAGTTCCCTGGTAGAATTTTGTGGCACACTTATGTGTACAATCAAATCATCTGCAAGTATAATTTCACTTGGGTTTTTTTTTTCCAATTTGTATCTCCTTAAACTCCTTTTATTGTCTTATTGCTTTAGCTAAGATTTTGAGAACTATATTGAATAGATAAGGGGAAAGAGAACATCCTTGTCTAATATCTGATTTTAGTGGGATTGGTTTGTGTTTTTGTCTGTTAAGTTTGATGTTGGCTGTTGGCTTCTTGTAAATAGCTTTTATTTCCAAAATTTCTGATCTCTCCAGGACATTTATCATAAAGGAGTATTGGATTTTGTCAGAGGCTTTTTTACCATTTAAAGATATGATCATGTGTTTTTTTTCCTGCAGTTTGTTTATATGATGGATGAAATTTATGATATTATACATGTTGAACCATCCCTGAACTTCTGGGATGAAGCCTACTTGATCAGGGTGGATGATATTTTTCATGTATTGTTATATACAGTTTGCCAGAATTTTGTTGAGAATTTTAGCATCAATATTCTTGAGTGAAATTGGTCTGTAATTCTCCTTCTTTGTTATGTCTTTGAATGGTTTGGGTGTTAGGGTAATTGTGGCCTCATTTAAAGAATTTTGCAATGTTCCTTCAGTTTCTACTCTGTGATGTTGTTTGAAGAGTAATGGTAGTAATTCTTCTTTGAATGTCTGGTAGAATTCTGCACTGAAATCATCTGGATCTTGGCTTTTTAACTTGGAAGTGTTATAATGACAGCTCCAATTTCCTTTATGGTTATATGCCAGTTTAACTAATAAAACTGGTATTAATTTAATTTTGGTAAATAGTACCTGTCAAAAACACAATCCATATCTTCTAGTTTTTCCAATTTGTGGAGTATAGATTTTCAAAGTATGACCTTATAATTCTCTAGATTACCTAGTGGTCTGCTGTTATGTCCCCCTTCTAATTTTTGACTTTACTGATTTGGATATTCTCTCTCTCTCTCTCTCTCTCTTGGTTAGGTTTTTATGAGAGTTTGTTTATCTTGTTGACTTTCTCAAAGAACCAACTCTTTGATTCATTTATTCTTTGTATTGTTCTTTTTCTTTCAATTTTGTTGATTTCATCTGTAAGTTTGATTATTTCCTGTTGTCTACTCCTTCTAGGTGAGTTTGTTTCTAATTGTTCTAAGGCTTTCAGCTGTGCTCTTACTTCTCTAGTGTAGGATTTCTCTAGGTTTTTCAAATATGCACCTAATACTATGAATTTTCCTCTTAAGCCTGCTTTCATTGTATCCCACAAGTTTGGGTATACTGTGGAATAATTTTCATTAAATTCTAAGAAGACTTTGATTTCTTTCTTAATTTCTTCCTTGACCCAGAGGTGGTTCAGCTGAGTGATGTTTAATTTGAATGAGTTGGTAGGCTTTCTGTGATTTTTGGTAATGTTGAACTCTTTCTTTAGGCCCTGGTGGTTTGATAAGATATAAGGGATTATTTCCATTTTTTTTGTATTTTTTGATATGTGCTTTATGACCAATTATATTGTCAATTTTAGAAAAAGTTTTTCATGTGGGGCTGATAAATATGTATATTCCTTTGCATTTGTGTGGAAGCTTCTGTAAAAATCTATGAAATCATTTGCATCATAACATGTGTTAGACTCCTTAATTCTCTTTTGAGTCTTTTTCTGGTTGACCTATTCAAGGGTGCATGTGGGATACAAAGACTCCCACTATTAGGGTGTAAGAATTGATGTGAGATTTTAGCTTTAGTCGCTTTTCTTTTACATACATAGATGCTCTTATATTAAGGGCATATATATTCAGGATTGAAATCTCATCTTGAAAAATATTTTCTGAGTTGAATAAGTAATGCCCATTTGGTCTCTTTTAATTGACTTTAATTTAAGTCTACTTTGTTAGATATTAGAATGTTAACAACAGCTTGTTTCTTAGGACCATTTGATTGGAAAATCTTTTCCAGACCGTTTAGTCTGAGCATGTGTCTGTCTTTGTGAATTAGATGTGTTTCTTCTATGCAGCAGAAGGATGGCTTCTCTTTTTGTATCTATCTTGTTACTGTGTATCTTTTTATAGGTGAATTGAGTCCAATTACATTAAGGGATATTAGAGAACACTGATTAACATTTTCTGTTATTTTTTGGTGGTAAATTGTTTGTTTTTCCTTTCTCTGGGCTTTTCTTCTGAGGGATTAATTATTGTTTGTGTTTTCATGGGTGTATCTGGGATTCTTAGGTTGGCATATTCACTTTAATGCTTTCTGGAGGGCTAGATTTTTAGACAGGTATTGTTTCAGTCCTCTTTGTCATGGAATATCTTATTTACTGCACCTGTGGTGATTGATAATGTTGCTTGGTATACTAGTCTAGTTTGTCAGCCATTCTCTTTTATTGTCTGAATAAAATCTGACCAAGTTTTTCTTGCTTTCATTGTTTCCATTGAATAGTCAGGAGTAATTCTGATGGGTCTGCCTTTATAGGTAAGTTGGTCCTTTTCTTTTGTAGCTGTTAAATTTTTTTTTGTTGTTGTTCTGTATGTTTTGTGACTTGATTATTATATGGCAAGCAAACATTTTTGGAGGGTAAAATCTATTGGATGTTGTGTAAGCTTCTTTTATTTATAGGTATTTTCTTCTTTAAATTGTGAATGTTTTCTTCTATGATTTTATTGAATACATTATCTATGCTTTTGAGCTTTTATTCTTCTCCTTCTTCTATTTCTATTATTCTCAAGTTAGTTCTTTTCATGATGCCCCAAATTTTCTGAACATTTTGGTTTATCACTTTTTTAGTTTTAGTGTTTTCTTTAACTGATGTAACTATTTCTGCTACTGAGTCTTCCACTCCAGAGATTCTCTTTTCCATCTCTTGAATTCTGTTGGCTACGTTTGTTTCTGTAGTTCCTTTCAGCTCTTTCCTTCAGATTTTTTATTTCCATCTTTCCCTCATTTTGTGCCTTTTTATTGCCTCAATTTCCCTTTTATTATTTAGAATGTTTCTTTTTTTGTTTACCTTTTGTTGGTATTCTTTCAAGGATTTGTTCTTCCTTCTTAATTTTTTGTCTGTATTTTCTTCTATTTCTTTAAAGAATTTTTTTATATCCTCTTTAAAGGCTTCTGTAATCTTCATAAAGGTGTTTCTTTTGATGTTATTTTTTTCTGTTTTCTCTTCATTCCTTTGTTCAGGTGTTGTAGTTTTAGAATCCCCAGTTTCTTCTGGTGTTGGCTTGTTGTTCTTTATATTGTTATATATATTTTTGCACTGGCTTCAATGGTTCATGATTATTCAGCTTCTATTCACTTGAGGCAAGAGGGCTTATGTGTCTCCTGTCTCTTCTGATCAAGGAGTCTGCTCAATCTGTGACTCTGCTCTGGACAGGGGTCTGAATTTCAAAGCCTCAGTCCTTATCTAATGACAAAGTTTGTCCCTGGAGGTGGGGTCAGATATGTGTGCTCCCTTCTTTTAGTGGTCTATGGAGGAGCCCCTCACAGCTAAGGCCTAGCTCCTGTTTGCTACAGAGAGTCTGAGATCAGACCCTAGGGATTGACTCCAGTTCCAGAGAGGGACTCACCAGAAAGGTGGTCCAGGTGCCAGAAACTGTTCACCTCTGACTCAGCTCTAGACTGGGCATCTGAATTTCAAAGGCCCAAGATCCACTTTAATCCTTTTTTGGAATGATAATTTATATCATGTGCCAGTATGTGTTAGAACTTTATGATCTGGCTTTTCATTTTGCTTTTATAGGAAATTACTTTTAAATGATTGTTTTGAATTTCAAGAGACTTTGAACTGTGAATTTTTATATGTTTGAGAGTATTATAGAATATGGGGTCTTTTAAAATTAGATTGAATACATTTACATCTCTTGATGTGGCTACAATTCTATGGGAGCCATGAAATAGAATGTATTTGTTTTGAAGCCAAATGGCCCCTATAGATAGTGACATAATGAGTAAGAATGATATTGTTGAAATGAATGTGTAGTAGAGGGAGGGGTGCTTTAAGGTCTCATATAATTAATCCAGACACAGAATGACATTTTCTTCTAGCTGGATGGTGATCCAGATGTATAATTCTCAGTCTCTTCTCCAACTTCATTTCTGCCTTTGTACTACCATGCTTTCAACCATTATGAAAACTGACAAAATTTCAAAAACTTTAAACTTGCCATAGTTAACTATTTTCCTTTATAAGATTTGCCATGATCATAGTCTCTCTTCACAACACAGGAATTCTAGCATATTTTGCAAGCAGGTCAGAAGTGCTGTCGTTGAGCTAGTATTTATGTTTCACTTTTGGTAGTTTTCAGAGTACTTTCCCACATTAAAAGCACTAGAACAAGATTGAAATCTTATCTTGATCAATTTTTTCCTGAGATCAATAAGTAATGTCCATCCTGGTCTCTTTTAATTGATTTTGGTTGGAAGTCTGCTTTGTTAGATATTAGAATGGCAACCACATCTTGTTTCTTAGGGCCATTTGATTGGAAAATCTTTTCCCAATCCTTACTCTGAGCCTGTGCCTGTCTTTAAGGTTGAGGTGTGTATGCAACAGAAGGATGGCTTCTGTTTTTGTATCTATCAAGTTAGTGTGTATCTTTTTATAGGTGAATTGAGTCTATTGATAATTAGAGATATTAGTGACCACAGCTTGATATTTCCTATTAATTTATTGAAAGCTTGTATGTTTTTCTTTTCTCTGGGCTTTTCTTCTGTGGGATAATAAAGTGATTGTTGTTTCATGGACTTATCTTGGATACTTAGGTTGGAGTTTTCTCTCTAATGCTTTCTGAAGGGCTGGAAGATATTTCAGTCCTGAACATTTATGCCCCAAATATAAAGTTGCTGATGTATGTAAAGGAAACACTACTAAATCTCAAATCCCATATCAATTCTCATGCACTAATAGTGAGAGACTTCAATATTCCACTTTAACCCTTGGATAGTGCAGTAGAATTGTTCTCTGTATGATGTAAATAAAGTAACTGGTTTGGGCTATGTGGAGCACCATGGAAGTGGGTGGAGAATCAGAGGACAGGCAGGTAGGAGAAGGGTGGGGTTAGTCAGTCTCCATCTAATCCCCAAAGAAGACAGACATGTAAGAGATACAGGTGAGCCATGAGCTTTGACACATGGCAAACAGATTCATGGAAATGGGTTGAATTAAGATGAAAGAGTTAGCTAGTAATGTGCTTAAGACATGGGCCAAACAGTATAAAGTATATAAATGTCTGATTCATTTCTTTGGGGGACAAAAGCCACTGCAGGCCAGGTCCCAAACCTCAGGCCCAAACTGGCCCAGGAAACCTACTACAACAGATGGCATCCCAACGTAGGCCGAACATCTGCATAAAGCATGACAAAGTTTAAAAAGCTTAAAAAGTTTTCTCAATAACTGTAACAGAGCCAAAAGCTGCCCTCTGAATTGTGTATCTGAATTGATTTATGGTACAGAGACAGTGGCACATAGCTTAAACTCATACATTTCAGGGAAGGCTTGGCATAAGTGTTATTGATTTAAGGTTGCTGCTTATACTGAACAGAAAGGAAAAAGTCAAAAACAGTTTTTCTGGTAGCAGCATTTCCTGAGTCCACTCCATTTTCTGGCAGCGAAAGAGATGCAGAGGGCTCCTCTGCCATATTGAAAAGCTGCCAAAAGGGGCCTAGTCAGCAATTAAAGTGATACCAACATTTTAAAAGCTCTTTGCGTTAGGAAATAATTAAGGATCCTCAATAAAACAGATTTAGACTCACAAAACCTCTAAACAAGGTACAATGTATGTAAAATACACATAGGTTTCAGAGACAAGAAAAAGGGCGTAAAGAAAGCCCTTAAAAAAGAGAAATACAAATAAAGATAAAGGCTACATAAAGATGGCAGATAAACAAAGAGTCTGGATTATGATTATCGTGTTTTCTTTTAATATTTTAACTTTATGAGCTAACTGCAGAAAGACAATTGATTTCTAAGGCTGCTAAGTTAAACAAATACATGTACTTTAAAGATATCTTGACTCTGAAATCTGTTTATAAGAATATGTTGCTTGGGAAAAGATTTTCTGCTTTTGACTCCACAGAAGATCAAAACCTGTAGATTGGTTCTAGGCAAATGTGGTTTCATTTGCGAAGGCCACCTGAACATTCTCAGCTTCCAAGATGGCCAGTTGAGATGATCCATCTTCAAGACTCCATGAGATCAACAACATCCTTTGACAGCAGGAAGTAGTAAAAGAAAGAAAGCTACGTCCAATTTCCCCAAAATATTACTTATTAACGTTTGTTTTCATTACAAATGGTTAATAGTCATAGTCAATCTCTTAAAAAAAGAAAAGAAAAAGGGGGAGAATATGATATAGGAATGATTAGAAAAGATAAGTGGATTTTGGTGTATTGATATAAACTTAAAGTCAATTTTGTTATGCTGTATGTATTTTTCTATTCTTGATTAAAGTATGATGCTGATGTAACTCATATAAAACTGTAATGTTTATTTGAGAAATGCAGATTGATAGTCATCTATGATAACCAAACTTATAGTCATGTTAGTTAGGTTTTTGTAGGTATGCAAAGATATATTTCAATTAGATAGATAGTCTTCAAACATTTTAAAGACATGCAGAATATGGCATTTAAATTATTTTAAGAACTTAGACTTTTCTGGACAGTGAGACAGGTCTCCTCCTGGCAGCACCAAAGTATTTTGGGAAAATGATGGACATTGAAGAATCTTCATGTGGAATTTACTTTGTGGCAACAGTTAGGCACTGGACAAGAAACTGTTCTGGTATTGACTACTTGAAGGTATGCTGTCTAAACTGGACATGCAGGTTCCAAAGGAAAGTGACTTGTGAACTTTGGCAGAACAAACCGAGATGGTCCTTCAGGTTCCTACTTTGCAGAAAAAATTGCCAGGCATCCTTCTGGACACAAGTAAAAGCAACTGATGGACTGTGTCAGATTTCCTGCATCATGAAAGGTATGCCAGACTTTGGGCCATAAAGGCTGAAGATGGTGCCCCAACATTACAAAGAAAATTTGGATGACTGTCCAGGCAGACAGGTGTCATCTCTGTCATTTTCTAGACTTTGCAAATTTCTTGCACTTCCTGTTCATTTGCATAATAATATATGCTTCTGTGGTCTTTGATGTGATTGAAGGTTTAATAATTATATAATTATTTTTGGTTTAAAGGGTATATTAGATATGAAACTTTAGACTCACAATGATAAGGTAGATAATAGAATATTCTCTTTAATTTTGTGAATACAAATAGATTGGATATTGTGACTGTAATTCCTGCATGAGAGCTGTTCTGTTTTAATTTTGCTATACGGAAATTGAAACCTTCCTTTTTAATAAGACAGAAAAGAGGAAATGTGTTAGAAATGTTCTCTTTATGATGCAAATAAAGTAACTGGTTTGGCCTATGTAGAACACCATAGAAGTGGGTGGAGAATCAGAGGACAGTTAGTTAGGAGAAGGGTGGAGTCAGTCAGTCTCCATCTGACCCTCGAAGAAGACAGACATGTAAGAGATATAGGTGAGCCATGGGCTGAGCAACATGGCAGACAGAATAATGGAAATGGGTTGAATTAAGATGGAAGAGTTAGCTAGTAATGTGCTTACACATGGGCCAAACAGTATAAAGTATACAAGTTTAAGATTCATTTCGTGGGGGACAAAAGTTGCTGTGGGCCAGGTCCAAACCTCCAGCCCCCAACAGGCTCAGGAAAACATTGTATAACAGGATAGGTCAACCAGACAAGGACTCAACAAAGAAATAAGGAGTCTAACAGATGATATGATGCAAATGGATATAATGGATATTTACAGAAGCTTCCACCCAAATGCAAAGAAATACACATATTTCTCAGGAGCACATGTAACTTTCTCTAACATTAACCAGTTAATTGTTTATAAAGAAAGTATCAGTAAATACAAAAAAAATTGAAATACTCCCTTGTATCATATCAGACCACCAGGGCTTAAAGTTAGAGTTCAACAATATCAAAAATCATAGAAAGCATAGTAACTCACGGAAACTAAACATTACTCAACTTAACCACCTCTAGGGAAAGGGAAAAAAATAAGAAAAAAATCAGTTTTCCTAGAATTTTACAAAAATGAATCCACAAGGTATCCAAACTTGTGGGACACAAAGAAAACAGTCTTAAGAGAAAAATTCATAGCACTAGAGGCCTATATGAAAAACCTAGAGCAATCCCACACTAGAGAACTAACAGCACAGCTGAAATCCTTAGAACAATTAGAAGCAAACTCACCGAGAAGAAGTAGAGAGCAGGAAATAAGCAAACTTAGAGATTAAATCAATAAATTTGAAACAAATGGAACAATACAAAGAATAAATGAATCAAAGAGTTAGTTCTTTGAGAAAGTCAAGAAGATAGACAAACTCTTATCCAAACTAACCAAAAAGGAGAGAGAATATCCAAATCAGTAAAGTCAAAATTGAGAAGGGGGACCTAATAACAGACTGCCAGGAAATCCAGAGAATTATATGGTCATACTTTGAAAATCTGTACTCTACAAAATGGAAAACCTAGAAGAAATGGACATCTTCTTGGACAGGTACCATCTACCAAAATTAAATTAAAATCAAATTAAATAACTAAACAGACCTATAGCCCTAAAGGAACTTGAAGCTGTCATTAAAAGCCTCCCAAGTTAAAAAAACAAAACAAAACAAAACAAAACAAAACAAAAAAAAACAGTTCCAGATGGTTTCAGTGCAGAATTCTACTAAATATTTAGAGAAGGACTACTACAAATATTCCTCAAACTTTTTCACACAGTAGAAATTGAAAGAATATTGCCAAACTTTTTTTATGAGACCACAATTACCCTAATGCCCAAGCCACTCAAAGATACAACAACATAGTAAAAAGAGCAATTCTACCAAAAGCAATTTACAGATTCAATGTCTTCCCATCAAAATCACATAACAAGTTTTTACAAAATTTGAAAGAACAATACTCAGTTTCTTTTGGAATAATAGGAAAGTCAAGACTGCCAAAATATTTTTTCTCAGCAAAAGAACCTTAGGAGTCATCACCATCCCAGACTTCAAGTTATACTTTAGGGCTACAGTAATAAAAACTGCCTGGTACTGGCATAAAAACAGACTTGTATATCAATGGAATCAAATTGAAGATCTTAACTTTAAAACAAAAACCTAGCTGATCTTTGACAAAGAGACTCTAAATATTCAATGGAAAAAAGGTAGTATCTTAAACAAATGGTGTTGCCATAGCTTGATGGTAGTGTGCTGAAAATGCAAATAGATCCAAGCCTGTCATCCTGCACAAAACTCAAATCCAAGTGGATCAAAGATTTCAACATAACCCATCCACAGTGAACTTGATAGGATAGAAAGTGGGAAATACCCTCCCAAAAGTTTATGCCCAAAACCTTGCATAACCCAATCAAAAAAATGGGTTTCAGAACTATAAAGCAAATTCTCAGAAGAATTACAAATGGCTGTAGAGCATTTGAAAAAGTGCTCAACCTAGATGCCCCCCAACCAAAGAATGGATTAACAAACTGTGGTACATCTACATAATGGAGTACTACTCAGCAGGAAGAAAAAATGATAACCTAAAATTTGCAGGCAAATGGATGGATTTGAAGAATATCTTCCTGAGCAAGATCTCACAAACTCAGGAGGACAAGCAGAGGATGTACTCACTCATTAGTGGACTTTAAAGAAAAAGAAAAGCATGTCCAAGCTGCAAACCACAAACACTGATCAGCTTGGGATCTGAAACACCTTGGACAGACACCTTGGAGCCCATTCCCTCCAGTGGAACAACTAATCCAGTCTTGATGTTTGGATGAAGAAAGCAGATCTGCTTGGAGTAGATACTGAAGTAAGCCACATTGGGACCTTGGGACCTCTTATCCTTGCTGTGAAGGAAATAAAGTTATGGGGAGGAGAAAAAGTGAGTTTGAACAATGGAATACGTGGATAAAAAATTATAACTATTTATAATAATAAAAACACTGGGACCACACACACACATACACACACACACACACACACACACACACTATATATATATATATATATATATATATATATAATAAGAAAGCCAAAAATCGTATAATTTAGGCATCAGTTTGATTTCACCAGGTTTATTGTGTTTTGTTAGTGTTGTCTTCTTAATGGGCCTCACTGTTAGTTTATAGAGAAGAACCCATTGTCCTAGTGACAGACAAGGCTGTTCCGGTATTTCCATATGATCAGCTAGACCAACAACTCAACTGAATGTAACCCATGTTGACACTAAAACCATTTTGGTGACAATTGAAGGCCAGTTAAGCTTTTGTATTCCCCATTATTTGGAGACCTGAATAGAAAGATCTTTATATACTGTAGGAAGTTTTCACTGTAACAGTTTTCCTTATTATTCCCACTAAAACTTCTCAATTTTAGCTCCCTTTTCCCCTAATTATTTCTTTCTACCCTATTTCATCTACATCTCCTTTCCTAATCTCTTTTCATTATGTTTTAACCCACCTAGCATGCTGTCTGTTCAGCCTTAAAATCTATTCTGTTTTATTCTCCTGAAGTTTGTCTTTCTCCTTATACAATGCCAGATAATCTTATCTTAGCCTAGGAAGGCAACTATTGTCTTTTAGAAAAAAAAAAAAAAATCATTGCTCTGTGTCTTCAGGCTTTCAGAGTTTACAATAAGCAATGACCCTTTGTTCTAATGTGTTTTCAATTATAATTGTATTGTTTATTTTTGTAGCTTTTAATATTTTTATTTGTTCTGAATAGTTGTAGTTTTAATTACAATAGCTCATTTATTGAATGTTGCTATTCTGCCATTATCTATTTTTTTTGTTTCATAGGCTGCTTAAAACAGTATAGACCTAATTTTATGTAATTATATCTTATTTTTAAAAGTTTCTATTATGTTGATCTACAATTTTCTTTTAATACTTAATACCTTCTAATAATAAATATGGAAATAATAAATATTAAAATAAAAGATTTTAATATTTGGTCTTTTAATGTGTTCCATATTTTTATCACATCAGTTCCTGTGCTTTTTAAAAATGTACATATTCTCTTTGTGTGTGGTGTAGGTCTATTTCATCTTTGAGTCCTCATATATTATCTTCTGCTTATTTTATTTCACCTGTAAGGCTTTGCTCTAAGTTTTCCCATTGGTAAGTTTAGTTTTCTGCTCTATCTTGGTGTCACTTGTGTCTTTTTCATTGTTTCTGGCTCTTTATTAAATTTTATTAAATTTTTTTATTTGAATTTTCTCCTTTGAAAATTTTATTTAAATTTGTACCTCTCATTTAATTGTTTTTTTGGTGTGTGTGATTTATAGATTTTGATTAAAACTAAATCTCAAATAAAGTCTTAGAAATGTTATAAAGTAATTTATTTTTTGTTTGCTTTTTCCTCTTTTACTAAATATAGACTGTTTTCTGATACAATATAATTTGAATACACTCTCCTCTTTTTTTCTCTTCCTACTTCCTTTCTACCTTCTATCCCCTCTTAATCCACTTCTATTTTGTCTGTTACTACATACAGGCAGGTTTCTAAGAGATAGCAACAAACATACCAAAATAGAACATAAGATAAAACAGAAAACATTGTATTGAAGTTGGACAATTTAAGCCAACAGAACACTAAAAGGGTCCTAAAATGCAACCCCAAGCATCAGAGACAAACTTGCTCATGAATTTAGGGGGTCCCATAAAAGTAGTGAACTAAAAGATATACTATCTATGTAGGGACCCAGTGCAGACCCATTGTAATCCCTTTGGTTGTTGCTTCACTCTATGTAATTTCATATGAGCTTTGTTCAGTTAATTTAGAAGGCCTGGTTCTGCTAGTGTCCTACATCCCCTATATTAATTCTATTTCTTCTGCTTAGGTCCCCGGAGCTCTTAGAGGAGGAATTGGATTAGGACATCTTGTTTTGAGTTGTGTGTTTCACGGTCTCTTTATCGGAAGAAAGTCTGTCTGTGGGTGTCTATATTTGTTTCCGTCTGCTGAAGCAGGAAGTTTCTCTGATGATGGCTGAATATGAGTATAGCAGACTATCTTTAGTAGTCATTCTGTTTTATTTTCTACTGCAGTAGGTTTTTGTACTGCCTTCAAGTACCCTTGAATTCTGTCTCTCCACTCTTAGTCACCCTAAATACCATCTTTCCTTTTCTTACTTGACTGACCATTTTTGTCTCATCCACATCCTGCAGGCTTCATTCCACCCATAAAATCCATTGCATTTTCCCCTCCAAGTGAGATTCATATGTCTTCCTTAGTCCCTTCCTTTATTCCTATCTAATCAGGATCATCATAGTGTAGCTTGGTTATTATGTATTTCATTTAATATATAGATGTATATGAAATATACCATACATATCTTCCTGGTCATGGGTTAAGTGACTGTGGAGAATAATTTTCTAGTAACATCCATTTTCCTAAAAATTATATATCATTTTTCAAAGTTGATTAAAATTCTCCATTGTGTAAATGTGTTATGTTTTTCTTATTCATTTGTCTGATAAGGACCATTTAGGTTGTTTCTAATTTCTGACCACTGTGAAAAGAATAGCAGAGAATAATAATGAACTAATGTATTTGTAGTAGGATTAAGGTTAATTTGTAATATCTTAAGTTCTCTTTATATTTTATATATTTGCCTTTTTTTCCATTCTATAGGTTGCCACAGTTTCTGAATGATGGTGTCCTTTGCCTTGCAAAAGCTTTTCAATTTCATGAGGTTCCATATATCAATTTATGATTTAATAGTGGAGTCAATCTTAGTGACTGTGCTAGCAGTGTTCTTTTCAGAAAACATTTTCCTGTGCCAATGGGTTTAAGGCTATTTTTTTCTCTCTTTTTTTTTTATAAGTTTCAGGTTTGATGTTTATGTCAATGATCATTTGAAGTTGAGTTTTTTCAAGGTGAGGAGTAATGATCAATTTGGATTCTTTTATGTGCAGACATCCGGTTTGGCCAGCATCTTTCACTGAAAGTACTTTTTTTTAAAAAAAAAATGTGTATATTACACAATTATAAAAATAATAAGTTTCCATATGCATGTGCATTTACGTTTGTGCCTTTTATTTGACACCACTGATTGCTGTGTTTGTCTATGTTTCTATACCATGCTGTTTTTATTACAACAGCTTTTTAGGACAACTAAAAATGGGGGATAGTGATATCTCATGTAGTTCTTGAATTTTGCAGAAATATTTTCAGTTTTTCTTTTATTTGCATTTTCATGGGCATCACTCAGATATTGTTACTGTCTTTGAATTTCATGCAGTTTGTTTCCATCTTCTTCCATTTTTTAAAAATTCTTTTAAAAGTTTATGATAATTATTTTACATTTTGTGTCCTGGGGTTCATCTCAGTAGTTCTCATTTGAGAACACTTCTATAGGATTGGTGGGTTTGATGAGAGACATACTGTCTTGACAATTTATGGTTGCTATATTGAGATTTGAACTGGGCATGTAGGCTTCTTTCTAAGTTGTATGTGTGGTGAGAGAATCCCCTCTCTTTTGCACTGAGACAATGCAATAACAACATGAAGAAAGCAAGGCTGGGTACAGTTGGTAGATGAGCTGTTTAGTTGAACCAGACAAAAGTGGCTTCCAAATCATGTCTGTGGTGTAGAGTTGTCAAAAAGTAAAGTAAGAAATGAATGAACAAGCATTTCACCAATAAAAGTTGGGCATCAACTATGTGCTTTCGAAGGCCATGGAGCCATAGTTGGGTACATGTGTTCATGTGTTGAGATGGACACAGGTATGTGAAATGAAATAGAAAAAAGAAGTGGAAATACTTACCAAGCAAATGTACTTCTTGTATAAAAAGGGCTGTGTTTGAAGATAGGCTTGTGGGTGTGCTGATATTTTAGCTTTATAGTTTTTCAGTCTTGACATTACACTCTATTAAAATACATGCTATTTTAGTGATTAATCCTGTCCAAATCACTTTAACAAAGTAATTGGACTACTACTGACTATATTTTTGCTGATCTATTAAATAAAACATCCAAAGACAAAAGATGAGTGAGGTATTTTTCTCCAAGAACACTATTTTTACTAGTTTTCTCTTATTAAAAATAGACATTTTCCATGTTCTATATTCTGATCATGGTTCCCCTTCCCCAATTATTATGAGTTCCTCCACATATCTTCTGCAAATGAATCCATATGTTTATATCTACAATTAGAAATCCAACAAGAATCATAATAATAAAATAAAAATTGAAATAAGAGAAAACAATAAGCAGAAGAAAACCAGCAAAACACACACAAATAGAAACTCATTTAGACACCAAGACAGTAACACATATTAACATAAGTATGATATTTTGTTATAAATATAGAAATCAAAACATCAAGAATTTTCTTTAGCAAGAACCAGGAGTGGTGTCTTTGTGAGCTTTGTGAGTAGAAACATTTCATTAGAAAAGACAATATAATTTTTCTCCAGTGATCAGAGCTACAGATTTGTAGCTATGGAGATGTAACCTAGTGGGCAGAATAATAAACAAAGATCCACTTGCATGTGGATATAATGTCACAATATGAAAATTGGGTGTAATTGCTTATTAGTCCATTTAGTTGCCCATGGCCTAAAACTTAAGTGAATATTAGCTAAGTTTAGTAAGGGTGATTTATGACACTGACTCTTTACTTTTCTATGTTTTTAGGTACAAGAAATGAATTATGCTGTGCCAGATAGAAATCCAGAATTCATGGAAAGATTTGAATTAAAGTGAATACAAATCTAGCGTTCAAAATATTTAAAAAATTGCATATAGTTTTTGCTACAAATGTTTACTTTAAATAAGAATTGAAATATATATTCAAAGTAAAAATGTTTTATTTCCCCCATAATAAATAGTATTTGACAGTTTTTTTAAAGATGTTTACTTATAAGGTAATTTATAACTAAAACATTATCATATAGCACACTATATATTTATTGACAATAATTATCACAGGAGATAATTGAGTTAGTGCCTAAAGCTCTGAAAAATACTGGAGACAAATCTATAATTCTATTACTGCTAGTGCTTCATAAAACATAAAATAAATAGTATATGCCACTTTAATTATGCAAATACAAAGATGACAAATCATTAATAACATCTTTTTGTACTGCATTACATCTTCTCCCTAACCTACTCTAAATTCTTAGTATGGACTTGAGATACTAAAAATGAGAGTTCGAATAGTTATGTCCTAAATAAAATTACCATTTTATTAACAGTAACTATTTTGTATTTCAAAATTTAGGATTCGGGTTATTTTTCTTGATTAAAAATACATTCTTTTTCAAAGCTAACTACACTTCCTAACTTTTGACAAAGAATTAAGTGCAGTTAATGACTGCCAAGAGAGAAATGCTGAGAGAAGAGCTCCTGAGATACAAGGGGTCAGCCTGACTTTATGTATACACACTTTTAATTCTTGTCTGTGGAACTGAATGAAAAGTAAAACAGTAGTGATGATAATTCATAAGTCAGGATGTAAGAAAATGGTTGGAATTTTATTTCTGAATTCCTTTTCTTTGTAGCTACTGAAAGTAAATTCACACAGCATATCTATGTACCCAAGACATGACATGATACACTGAGAATATGCTATTATATTTCTAATGATATGCTGTTCCAAACCAGTTTATGCCACAGAGAGCCATGACATTAATGAGTGCATTTGTTTGTGTAGGTGTGAGAAAACTCTCATCCTTATAACAAGAATGTAACTTAGCAAGTTAAAATTTCTACCTGTAGAAAGAAATGTAAGAAAGGAAGAAAAAAAAAATTGAACAGACTCTTCAAATGAATACATGACTTCAGAAAAATCCTGTCCTTAAATGTTAAGAAATCTGCACAAACAAGGTATAAACTGAAGGATATGTTACAACTATGTAGGTTTTATTCCTTGAACACAAATTACAAAGATACTTAAACATTCTTTAGTCATTCAGTGCATCATGCATATTTCACACACTGAGCACAATTGTGCAGTCATCTCAGTTGATAGAAACTAGTATTATTTAACATGATTAAACTTTTTACCTGGAAATTATTAAACAAGAAATATGTGTTACCTAAGAAGGGACACCTAATATCCTCATACTCATAGAAAGAAATGTTCAAACAAACAAATTAAAAAAATGACTATATTTTCCTTGAATTATGCAAAACTAACTGCATATTGTTTCCATTTCAGTGTAAACAAAACATTATGTAATTTATTATGTGTTTTTGGAATAAAGCATAGAAAAAGAATGGAAAATAGTTTTTAACAATGAAGATTAGAAAGAAAATATATGCATAACAATAACTTCAAGAGAAACACATATTAAGATTTAAATATCTGAATGACCTCCCCAAAATAAGGATATAATTAATTAGTGAGAAACAAGGAGGGACTGGAATTTCCACTGAGAACAAAAATTCAATATTTGTGACCTCAAATTAATATAAAGTATTCAATGTATAAGTAAATGAGGAAGAGAAAAATGTCATTTTCTAGATTTCCAGACAAATGTAAAAAATAAAATATATTATAATGCTACACTATTAATTTTTAAATTTGTCCCAAAATAATTTTATATCTTTTTAATATTTATATTAATATAATATACATTGGTCAAACTTTAAGACATTGATGTTCAAAAATGATAGGTAGTCCTGACCATATTTGATTTCATTCTTTGATTTTGTTTTCATTGTTATCACTTTTTATTTTTTTCTTTGTCATCCTGTAATAATTTGCAAATGGCATCCTAAACTATGGATTCTTTATTTCTTTCGTACTTAACACTATTCTAAATGTTTTTCTTGATTTTGTAATCCTAAGAGTTCCAAGTGACATTGGTAGTTTTGAGCGTTTCTCATCATTTTCTCACAATAGGTGTCATACTTATTGTAGAAGCCTTGTCTGTGTTGTTTACATAGTAGTGGTTAGTGAAGGACTAATGGTGTTTACAACAATCATGTGGCAAAGTCCGTGTTTCTTTGTCTTCTGCTTCTCTTTTCCATTGATTCATCACTGTGGAAATGGAGTTAAATTCAATTTTCTGAAATGAAAATTATTAATAATGCGTAAGTATGATAATCAAATTATTTAATAAAATAACATTTTGAATGCTGAATATTATTCCAGTGGAGTTGAATATAGAATAACATTCTAGTGAATTTCTAAGATGTCATTTCCATTTATTCTTTCTAAATGGTCTGAAATTTTCGGCAAAAGATATATTTGTGGTTTTTTATTTGTTAATAAAGTGTATTTACTATGAACTTGTAGAAAATTTCCTCATATCTCTGCATACTTTACTGAAGTCCATGAAACTCTTTCAGAAAAGTTAGGAAGCATGACCTTTTTGGAGCATGTGTGTCCCAGGGGTGGGTTATCATATTTCAAAAAATTTATCACCATTCTCAGTGTGCAGTTCTATGCCTACTGCTTATTGTTCAAGATGATTCCTCACCTCTTTATTCATCCATGCATTTGCTACTACTCAATGACTCTAATAGTCTAAAATTTGTAATCCCAATTAAACATTTTTTTTTTTTACAATTGCCTCATTCATGATGTTAAACACCTTAGTGTTTGGCACAATGCTAGAAAAGTAACAGACTCTTGTGAATACTTATTTTTATTATCTCAAATTTTTGTCAGAGATAATTTTTAATATTCTCCTATACTAATTTAATATTAATATTATATAATATTAAATACTATTTACTACTATAAGAGGAATGAGAAATAAAAGATGCAGGAACATTTGCAATGTTTTTACTATTTAAAATGTTTGAGATTTTATATGCATATGTGTTGATCAAATTCACACCATTTTCCACCCGAAGAATTCCTTGTCCCCACATGTACATTTTAACCCAAACTGCATGTACGTTTTCTTTGCAAACTTTTGACACGATTTAGTATTGCTTTTATGTATGTGGGTATGGGACCATGTACTGGAGCAAACAAGTTGCAATATTACCTCAATTAGAGGCAAAAGTTCACAAGTTTTGTTCTTCCATCCATGCTGGGATTTTTGTTGAACATCATGTATGGGTGTTTTAAATGCAGTCCCAAATGATTTGAGTTCTGTGTGTAAGGCAGTATTTCTATAGGACTACAATTATTTTAAAATGAAACAAATGACTTGAGTTGTTTCTAATTAAGTTTATTATATTTTATTTCCAGCTCATTGAATCAGTTACAAATGTGGTTCCAATTATCAGGTAACCATAGAAATGACTTGGGGAATTTTATTTTATGTATATTTGAATTTGAATGCTATGGTAGTCTCACAAATAGAAAATAAAATATTTGCTGTGGCTCCTTTTTTCCACTCTCCCCATTGCTGCATTCTCTGCTTTATGTCTAACATATTAGCCTACCTTATTATAATCTTTTCCTTATCTTCCATATATAGTGCTCAAATTATTGAAAACTATGCTTTTGTACATAAAGTAAATATGTTGTATTTCTTCATGTAAAGGTTTGTTTAACTAGAATAGAAATATCATGGCATAGATAACTTAATCCAATGCTCATTCTTTTTACCTATTACATGAGGTTGAAGATACTAAGAGATAGGTAATTAAACTATAGTGTCTAACTGAGACCCTTTCAGCCAACTTTTACGGTCTCTTTTGTGCTGTTGTTCACTCTCTCTCTTTCTGTATATGTGTCTACTTGTCTTTCATAATCTATCATCTATCTTCCATCTATCTATATTATAAATACATATATAGTATGCATATATAATATTGGCATGTTCTTTTTATTCTTTCAGTTTTTGAAAAATTATAAATATAATTATATCATATTTCCCTTTTACTTTCCTCCATCTAACCTGAACCTTCATTTTTTTCCCACATGCTACCGGTGATTTTGTTAGAAAAGTGGTTATTATGGATCATTATCCTTTTGGTAAAATTATTTACATTACAATTTGTAACAATAGAAAAGTTACAGTTATGAAGTACAATGAAAATAATTTTATGGTTGGGATAACCACCTGCATAAATATAATAAAATAGTATGTGGATAGATTTAAATGAAACAGTCCTATACTATGGTACATTTCCTGAATTTACAATAAATGCACATTAGTGATTTATATTTAAAGACAGCATAATGACTATCTTCAAAAATCATTCAATCATTCTATGGCTGAAAATAAGAATCTCAGTTGGTCTTACCTGAAGACGTTATTAGGAAGATATGCTCTGCTTTAGCAATTTTTTTATTTGTTTATAGTTTTCAGAATATAAGCTTTACCTTTCTTTCTCCTTTTCAAATCTTTTTTTGTTTTCTTATTATGAATGAAGTTTTATTTTTTTGTCCATGTATCCCCTTGTTCAAACTCCCTTCCCCCTCCTGCTCCTCCCAGTCACTCTCTCTTCTCCCATTTCTTCCTCTTTTTTCCACTTTTCGGCCTCTCTTTTTATTAATTGATATTCATGTATCTATCTGTATTTGCATAAAGTTATATTTCTAAATTAATGAAATTATTCTGAATAATGTTACTTCTATGTATGTTTTCAGGGCTGAGCATTTGGTTTTAAGTAGCAAATTATGTGGTCTTCCCTGTGAAAATTTTTTTTTTCTACCATCAGCACTCCTTAGTCATATGTAGTTCTTTGTGTAAGGTTGAGCCCTCCTGGGCTTTCCCCATCCACTTTGTTAGTACATTGTTGTCATCCTTGTTCAGCTTACATTTAGGCAGTTATGTTGCTGAGACCTGTATTAGAAAACAGACTCACAGAAAACTTCCAGTTCTTCTGTCTCTTATAATTTCCCCACTTTCTTATCCTGAACTTATTTTTAACCTTAGATGCAGAGATGTTTTATAAATACATCCCTTGTGACTGGGTGCCATAACTTCACATTTTAATTGCTGTAGTTTTCTGAACTGGTCTCTATCTGTGGACACAAGGGCATTCCTTTAGATTTTTGTTAGGCATTGTGCTGATTTAGTGAAGTAGAAGTTTTAGATTCTTCTCCAATATTTATGACTTCACCACCACTGAGATTTAGCTAGATTTCTAGTACCATGCTTGATCTCTCTGTTTAAACAATTTGTTTTTTTAAAAATGTGTTCTATATTTTTATCAATTAAAACTACAATCTGGGAGCAAGTGTTTAAACAGATGAGCAAAAAGGAATGTTTCTTATTCAATTCAACATATACTGTACTTGTATTGTTTTAATGATAGTTCACTCAGAAAATTACATATGATAGGAAGTTACAAGATATGTGATTTTCTATTTGTTGTTCCTTCCCTCTAATATTATGTTCATTATTTTAATTATTATAAATAAAACAAAATATTTTAATTATATATTTTTGAGAATTTAATAGTTTAATTTCCTCTGATATTATTTATAAGAACAGAAAAGCATTCTATGCTATGCCAGATCTATAGTCAAAAGTCAGGTAAAGTATTGTGACATTCAAGGGTTTATATTCATTAATACTACAGGGGCTGGAGAGATGGCTCAGCGCTTAACAACATGAATACTACAAGCAATTCTACAGCAAACATCTTTGGTCACAATATTTTAATAAGCCTATAGTTAGCTTTATATAAATCAATGTGATTGGCCTGAAGTGGAGGCTGAACTGAGAAATATTGGGACCGTGGGACCTTGGGACTGCCTGCCCATGGTGGGGATGGAGAGATGTGGAGAAGAGAGAATGACCTGACGTGGTGAGAGGGGAAAGGGACCTTGAATAAAGATATACAAGGATAGAAAATGTGACTTCTTTATTCATAATAATAAAAAAGAAGAATAAATAAAAATAAATAAATATATAAAATGTTTTAGAAATATTCAGATATGTTGAGCCAACCCTGCATTTCAGGTATAAAGCCTACTTGGTCATGATGAATGATTTTTTTTATATATTGTTGTATACAGTTTGCCAAAATTTTGTTGAGAATTTTAGTATCAATACTCTTGAGTGAAACTGGTCTGTAATTTTCCTTCTTTGTTGTGTCTTTGAGTAGCTTGGATATTAGGCTAATTCTGGCCTCATAAAAGGAATTTGGCAATATTTCTTCAGTTTCTACTGTGTGAAATAGTTTGAGGAGTAATGGTAGTGATTCTTCTTTGAATGTCTGGTAGAATTCTGCACTGAAACCATCTGGACCTGGGCTTTTTATTTTATTTGTAAGGCTTTTAGAGACAGCTTCAATTTCCTTTAGGGTTAAATGTCTGTCTAGGTAATTAATCTGATCTTCATTTAATTTTGGTAGATTGTACCTGTCCAAAAATCTGTCCATTTCTTCTAGGTTTTCCATTTTTGTGGAATATAAAATTTCAAGGTATGACTTCATAATTCTGTGGATTTCCTGAGGGTCTGTTGTTATGTCCTCCTTTTCATTTCTGATTTTGTTGGTTTAGATACTCTTTCTCTCTGCTTTTTGATTAGTTTGGATAAGGGCTTCTTTATCTTATTGACTTTCTCAAAGAACCAACTCTTTGATTCAATGATTATTTGTATTGTTCTTATCGTTTCAATTGTATTGACTTCAGCGCTAATTTTGATTATTTCCTGCCATCTACTCCTTCTGGGTGACTTTGCTTCTAATTGTTCTAAGACTTTCAGTTTTGCTCTTAGTTCTCCAGTGTAGGATTTCTCTAGGTTTTTCATATAGGCATCTAGTGCTATGAATTTTCCTCTTAAGACTGCTTTTATTGTGTCCCACAAGTTTGGGTATGTTGTGGATTCATTTTCATTAAATTCTAGAAAGATTTTGATTTCTTTTTTAATTTCTTCCTTGGCCCAGAGGTGGTTCAGCTGAGTGATGTTTAGTTTCCACCAGTCGGTAAAACCTAAAAAAAAAGAAATATTCAGTTAAATATTGATATATTTGTATTGGAAAGAAATATAAGTATAATCAAAGTAAACAAATCTATAACTACTTAAATATGAACACTCACAGTTTTTTTTATAATGATGTTTTAGGCAAAAATCAGAAAATAAAATTTTGTTAAAGTCAAATCATATAGTTAGCAATTAATCATTTTCATTTAAATTTATTTACACCTAATATTCTAATTGAATATTTTATTAAAACCCTTTGAATTATTATTATATTTAATATTTAAAATGTTCAATTATTTTTCAGTTTTCTTTTGAGGCAGTATTGGCATAAAGAAATTTCTGGCATTATTATTCTCATAGAAAGTTAATACTTCAGAAGTATGCAAACTACCATAAATGCTTGGCATGAACCTTACTGTATATCACTATTTATGTTAGTCTTCTCATTGTAAATTTATATTTGTAAAGGAATATATTTCAGTTTATTTTCCTTCTATTATAGTTGCATTAGGAGGATTTTTCTAAGCTGTATTAGTGATGTATTTCGACATGTAGTTTGAATATCCTACATTCCTATCATTTCAATGGAATAGAAGACAAGAGATTTCTGTAGTGTACTCATAATTACTATGTATATTATTCTTTATTTTCCTCTAATCCATTGTTACACTGTCTTTCAATTCCTCTCCCTTCTACCTTTCCAACTCCATGTTGCTTATATTTACAGCTGTGGGGCTGGCTGTCCATTATAGCTTTGTGACACTGCCACAGATTCCATCTTTAATGTAAGAGGAGGTTCTTCAGGCAGCTGTGAATTGCCTGTAACTTCACATCTAGGGGCCTTATAAGACCTTCACTATCCAGGCTTTGGTACTGACTACATTGATTTTGTCTAGATCTTATGTAGTCAAACATGGTTATTATGAGTTTATAAGTACAAATTCTGTCAAGCCAAGAAGTCAAAGTTTCATAGCTGTTCTCCCTGATCTCCGACACTTAAAATTGTTCTGTTTCTTCTTCAGCAACATGCTTCGCACATTGAAGTGAAGTGATATGACATAGATATCCAACTGGGAAGAAAACTCCATATTAGCTCATTTTCTGCGATTCAAATTCATGGTTATCTTTTTTATATCTGTTCATATCAAAGCTTCTCTATGAGCAGCAAATGCCAAACTACTGTAGCAGCATAAAGATAAATATTGAGAAAGCAGTTAGCCATTATAATAATTTTGCAAACTCATAGCTACATATTATTCCTTAGGGAGCATCATGAAAGTTTACCAAGTATAACTTCTATCTAATTGACTGAGCCTTAATAATACTTAGAAAGACTACTGGCTACCTCTACCAAGAAATCTGTACCTCTCTTGTACCAATGGGCATATCTTATCATCTGTATTTTTCATAATATATTAAAATATTTTAAAAGTAAAATAATAGAAGTCAAAAATTATAACATAAGAAAATATGTTCTGTGACTCTAGTAGTAATTAAATGTGAAAATGAGTAGTCTCAGCACACTATTTCCTTCTGAATAGAGTTAGAAGAATTTGAGGATAAAATTCTCAGATTTTTAAGTGTTTATTATGTGATAAATTTTTTATTCAATTAAATCATAAGGCAAACATAAACATTGGGTTACCAATAATCATAATGAAATTCGGCCAACTAGCTCAGAGCATTGATAATGAAGAACAGAAGAAGAAATGAATACTAGAAGAGAAGAAGAGAATAGAAGGAGAAAGGAACAGATCAAATAGCAAATAGATAAATTAAACATGGATATACTCAATAGGAATTCAGGACAAATGAGAAATGTATTCTTCATGAAGAAAACAATGGAGAAAACTGCTTCTGGTTATTACTGGTGTTTAAATTCATTTAATGTGACCCATATGACAATGTTTTGTGGCAAAAAAATGTTGTGCATGAGACTGAAAATGAATGACATTTGGCAGGCTACATTTATAATATTATCAATTAAAAAATAGCTAATGAATTTCAGAGATGTACATAGAACATATGAATCATAATTACTATATTTGAAAATAGACATTGTATATTACATGAGTGAAGCTATTTAAAATCACCACCAAACAGTCACAGTCAATAAGGACTCATGACTCAATACTTAGAAAACAAAAACAAACAATAAATATTAAATTACAACCTGTCAGTCTATGTTCAGAGGTTATTAGGATGTATTTAGTAAAAATTTCAGTCTGTAAGCAATGAGATTATATCAATGAGAGTATATAGAGAGACATTTGTTAAGTGGTATAACGCAGAAAATTCATCAAGTCTCTTTGGTCATTACTGATTTTTCAAACAACGTGTGTTCCCTGCCATGTTGACTTTTTCTGGGAAGTCTATGAGAAGCTCATATCTTTTTCACATAAAGAACCAGCAACACAGATCAAGAGGTCAGCATTTCCAATTCTATGCTGGTGAACAAGAGAGTCTAATTGGTACTATTTCCAGATTCAAGGGATACTTGTTGTTAGCAATCTAGCTGAAAGAGAATCATTCAATGAATAGTATGTGCACATTCCAGGATGAGTCAGTATTCTGTATTTTCTTGTAATCATATAACATTTCTGGTTCTTACACATTTTCCATGTCTGCTCTTATACATACAATAATCTCTGAAACTCTAGCAGAATGAGAATTTTTTGTTTGTACTATTTAAAACTGATCATTATGTAGTCTCCCATTCTCTGCATGTTGGACAGTATGACTCTACTGTAATTACTATATGCTACAAATAGGAGCTTCTAAGATTAGTAATGTGAGCTAAATTGATTTAAAGATATGTAATAGTTTGGATAAGATCCCATGAATCATATATTTAAATGGTCATTAGGGAGTGGCACTATTAATACAAATGACTTTCTTGATGTAGCTTTTACCATGTGGGAAGAAGCATGACACAGGGTGTCACTGAGAGTGACATTTGAGGTTTTAGAATATCAAGCAAAAACCCAGTAAGTGGTCCTCTCTCTTCCTCCTGACTGATAACAGATTAAATATTTTCAGTTCCTTCACCAGTATCATGACTGCCTACCTGCCACTATGCTTCTTTCCATGATGATAATGCAGTTAACTTTTGAACCTGTAAGTCAGCCAAAATTGTTTTTCTTTATAAGAGTTTCCATAGTCATGATTTCTTTTCACAGCAGTAGAAACCCTAATTAATAAAAGATAGATCAAGAAATTGTCAGCATTAATTTAATGCTGTATTCATTTAGCAGCATAACAGTAGCATTTTCCCTCTAGGGATATGATCTTTCTGTTCTTGGTTCTTAGCATAGTAATGGTACAGTGTTCACAAAAACTGTGAAAACACAAGTGACACCAAATCCCAGCATGGAATTGAGAACAGTGCATACACTCTGACTCATAGCTGTGGGGCTATTAGCAATTGTCAGTTTTTGGGGAGAGAAAATTATTATATTTAAGAGTGTGGTGCCTAGTATTCTGTAGTGGGTACAATGTAAGAATACATACCCAGGAATATGTGTGAAGTACAGGTTTATCTTGAGGGATTTAAAATAAAAATGGAAATGGACATGAAGTTGAGTATAAAGGGAAGAAGAAGTAAATTTAGAAAAAATAGTAGAAAAGGAAAGTATATGATGAAACAACATTGTACAAGACTCTCAGAGAAAAGTTAAAATATATAAAAAAATATTTGTGTGTCTTATGGAAGATTTATTCTTTTAACTATAAATAATTTTAATCTATTAGTGACTTGTAATAGCCATATAAACTAAAACAAGTGTCACATTACAGTAACCATTATTTAATATATTAAATACCTTATGGGGCATCTCTTCTGCAGTCACACTTGTGAACTTGAGAATGTACTAAATCTTTGTGCATTAAATTATAGGTTCTCCTTTTTGTTTAATTAGAGAAAAAATAGGTCAAATCTAATAAAGGTGTTCAGCAGATACTCAGGGAACATATTACATCCTGAAGACAGAACAGTATAAACACAAACATGTTGCAGTCATTAATTAAAAGAACATATGTGCATATGTGTTTTCTCTACTTATATTTATGTACACCAAATGATGTCCATGTGTTTATAGACACAAGAGGAGATGTTAGATCCTTTGGAACTAGGTTTAGAGAGGACTCTGAGTCAACATGTTCATGATAGAAATAAACATGGGTCTTCTGCAAGAATATCAACCACCTTGATATTTAAAAAGAATCAATCCAAAATATACAAATTTCATAATAAAAGTTTAGATTTAACATTTGAAAAGCCCTCAATAAACTATTGGTCAAAGTAAAAAGCACTTCAGCAAATATCCATTTGTTCTTTCACTGACAACTACTGAACACTCATTCCCACTAACTAAAAAGTGTCAAAATATTGGCTCTGCAAGTGGTGGATTAGTCACCACTATTGAATCATGTATCTCTACATTTCTATTCTTTGCCAGTAAATTGACTTTAATGTCAGTGAGATATTGAAGTAATTAAAACATAAACTCCATGCTGTTGCATTTATTACTTTCCAAATGGCAAGTTGATTTTACTGAATTTTAATTATCAAATTCTATAATTGCCTGGGTTTTTTATTAGCTACTAAAACTGACTGATTCTGCCTTACTGCTAGTCCATCATCAACTGACCATCATTTGCTACCTGGTCATTGTGATTGTTTACTCTCATCTCTCTAACTGCTATTAACATTCCTCTGATTATAAACATGTGATCAACAAAATAAAATCAACTGCTGTATAATATTTCTTTTCATCAGCATGGTATTTCTTATTTTCTTTACATGGAAGGCTTTCAGTTTGAAAAACATTAAGTAACATAATCTCCCTAAAGAACAGTCTAGCCTAATTAACTCTTTTATGTGTGGCAATAATGTAGCATTTAAATAAAAACATAAGTTTATATTTTAATTTCAACAGAAGATCAAATATTTATGTAAGTTTGTGATTTATATATATTGTTTTGGTTCCGTTTCTTGCTTTTTAAAATTTATTTTGGTTTATTCATAAAATAAAGTCCTCTTTTCTCCCATGTATGTCCTTGCTATCCCTCCCTTCTGCCTTCCCTTTCCCCCAGTCAATCTTCAGCCTCCCTCCTTTCCATCCCTTAATCCCCTCACTAAAAAAGGCAAGAAGTCCCAAGGTAGGTCAGCTCAGCATCCACTCCAGGCAGCTCTGATTTCATCATCAAAGTGTCAAGACTGGGTTAATTATTCCTTTTGAGGGAATGGGCTCCAAAGTGTCAAAATACCTGGTGCTAATATAACCTATAAGAACTCACAGGATGTCTCTGGCTAGGTCTCCAACCAATAGAGAAGGTGTTGCCTAGACAGGACTTCCCATATAATCAAATGAAGTCACCCCAAGTGCCATCACAGAAATTACATCCAACAATGAATAGAGGTAGAGGCAGGGATATATGGCTGGGCACTGGCCTGAGTACAGAGTCCAGCTGAGAGTAGGGAAGGAGAGTCTAAGTCAGCAAGATATTAGGGACTATGATGAACATTCTCACAGTGATGGCTGACTAGAGCTCTGGGGAGCTCACTGAATTAAGTACAACCACTGAGAAAAATTCAAGAAAAGGAACTAGACCCACCAAGTTAGACAATTGTCCACTGACACTGGCAATATGTGGAGCCTCAAGCGGAGGAATTATACTGTGCTTATATGTGTGGACTGTATGTCATATATTTAAACTAATTTTTCTACATAATTTTATAGTATATACATTGTAAAAGGAGAATACCAGCTCAAAGGCACAGATAATGTTTTCAATAAAATCACAGAAGAAAACTTCACTAACTTGAAGAAGGAAATGCCTATAAAGATAAAAGAAGCTTACAGAACAGCAAATAGATATGACCCCAAAAAAAAGTCAGCACGCCATGTAATACTCAAGCCACAAAACATACAGAACAAAGAAAAAAATTTAAGAGCTGCAAAAGAAAAGGGCCAACTTACCTTTAAAGGCAGACCCATCAAAATAACACTAGACTATGCAATGGAAATGATGAAAGCTAGAAGGGCTTGGTCAGAAGTTAAACAGATGCTAAAAGAGCATGGCTGCCAAACTAGAATACTGTACCATGCAAAATTATCAATCACCATAGATGGAGTAAACAAAATATTTCATGACAAAGTCAGACTGAAACAATATCTATCTACCAATCCAGCACAACAAAAAGTATTAGAGGGAAAACTCTAACATAAGGACCCCAGATACAACCATGAAACCACCAACAATCCGATAACCCCACAGAAGAATATTCCAGAGAAAGGAAATACAAACAAGTTACCACCAAAAATAGCAGAAAATACCAATCAGTGGTCACTAATATCCCTTAATATCAATGGATTCAACTCTCCTATAAAAAGACACACACTACCAAGATGCATACAACAACAGAAGCCAGCCTTCTGTTGCCTATAAGAAACACACCTCAACCGCAAAGACAGACACAGGCTTAGAGTAAAGGGTTGGGAAAAGATTTTCCAGTCAAATGGTCCTAAGAAACAAGCTAGGGTTGCAATCTTAATATCTAATAAAGTAGACTTTAAGCTAAAAGAAATTAAAAAAGACCAACATGGTCATTACTTATTCATTACAGAAAAAGTTGGTCAAGAGAAGATTTCAATCCTGAATATTTATGCCCCTAATATAAGGGCACCTACCTATATAAAAGAAACACTGCTAAAGCTTGAACCCCACATCAATTCTCACACCCTAATAGTGGGAGACTTCAATAACCCACTTTCAACTCTCGATAGATCAACCAGACAGAGGCTCAACAGAGAAGTAAAGAGTCTAAAACAGGTTATGATGCAAATGGATTTAATAGGTATCTACAGAAGCTTCCACTCAAATGCAAAGGAATATACATATTTCTCAACTCCTCATTGAAATTTTTTTTCAAAATTGACCACATAACTGGTCATAAAGCAAATATCAACAGATACAAAAAAATGAAAATAATCCCTTGTACCATATCGGACCCCCGGAGCCTAAAGTTAGAGTTCAACAACATCAAAAATCAAAGAAAGCCTACCAACTCATGGAAACTAAACATCACTCAGCTGAACCACCTCTGGGTCAAGGAAGAAATTAAAGAAATCAAAGTCTTCCTAGAATTTAATGAAAATGAATCCACAATGTACCCAAACTTATGGGAAACAATAAAAGCAGTCTTAAGAGGAAAATTCATAGCAGTAGATGCCTATATGAAAAACCTAGAGAAATCTCACACTAGACACCTAACAGTTCAGTTGAAAGCCTTAGAACAATTAGAAGCAAACTCACCTAGAAGGAGTAGATGGCAGGAAATACTCAAACTTAGAGCTGAAATCAATACAATTGAAACAAAAAGAACAATACAAAATATCAATGAATCTAAGAGTTGGTTCTTTGAGAAAGTTAACAAGATAGATAATCCCTTAGCCAAACTAATGAAAAAACAGAGAGAGTGTTCAAATCAACAAAATCAGAAATGAAAAGGGGGACATAGCTACAGACCCCAGGAAATGCAGAGAATTATCAGATCATATTTTGAAAATGTGTATTCCACAAAAATAGAAAACTTAGAAGAAATGGACAGCTTTCTGGACAGGTACCATCTACCAAAATTAAATGAAAATCAGATTAATTACCTAAACAGGCCTATGACCCTTAAGGAAATTGAAGATGTCATTAAAAACCTCCCCAAAATTAAAGCCCTGGTCCATATGGTTTCAGTGCCGAATTCTACCAGACTTTCAAAGAAGAATCACTACCATTACTCCTCAAACTTTTTCACACAGTAGAAACTGAAGGAATATTGCCAAATTCCTTTTATGAGGCCACAATCACCCTAATACCCAAGCCACTCAAAGACACAACAAAGAAGGAGAATTACAGACCAATTTCCCTCATGAATATTGATGCGAAAATTCTCAACAAAATTTTGGGAAACCATATACAACACTGTATAAAAGATATCGTCCACCACGACCAAGTAGGCTTCATTCCAGAAATGCAGGGCTGGTTTAACATATGAAAAACTGTAAATGTTATCAATCATATAAACAAACTAAAGGAACAAAACCACATGATCATATCCTTAGATGCGGAAAAACCTTTGACAAAATCCAACAATGCTTTATGACTAAAGCCCTGGAGAGATCAGGAATACAGGGAGAATACATAAATATAATAAAGGCGATTTACAAGAAGCCGACAGTCAGTATCAAACTTTTAGGAGAAAACTCAAAGCAATCCCACTAAAGTCAAGAACTAGACAAGAATGTCCTCTCTCCCCTTATCTATTCAATATAGTTCTCAAAGTTTTAGCTAAAGCAATAAGGGAATGAAAAGAGATTAAGGGCATACAAATTGGAAAAGAAGAAGTGAAGCTATCTCTATTTGCAGATGATATGATTGTATACATTAGTGACCCACAAAATTCTTGAAGGAACTGCTACAGCTGAAAAACACCTTCTGCAATGTAGCAGGATACAAGATAAATTCAAAGAAATCAGTAGCCCTTCTATACATTAAACATAGAAGAGCTGAAAAAGAAATAAGGGAAACATTACCCTTCATAATAGCTGCAAATAGTATTAAATGCCTTGGAGTAAGAAGTAACAGACCTATTTGACAAAAATTTTAAATCACTGAAGAAAGCAATTGAAGAGGATATCAGAAAATGGAAAGCTCTCCCATGTTCCTGGATAGGTAGGATCAACATAGTAAAAATGGCAACTCTACCAAAGGCAATCTACAGATTCAATGCACTGCCCACCAAAATCACAACACAATATTTTTTGGAACTTGAAAGAACAATACTCAATTTCATTTGGAATAACAGGAGAGCCAGGATTTCCAAAAACAATTTTACTCAACAGGTATCACCATCCCTGACTTCAAGCTATACTATACAGCTACAGTAATAAAAACAGCCTGGTACTGGCATAAAAACAGACTTGTTGGCCAATGGAATAGAATTGAGGATCCAGACATTAACCCAAAGTCTATGGACACCTGATCTTTGACAAAGAGGCCCAAAACATTCAATGGAATGTAGAGAGTATATTGAGATAGTATATTTAATAAATGGTGTTGGCATAGCTGGATGGAAGTGTGTAGAAAAATGCAAATAGATCTGAGCCTGTCACCCTGCACAAAACTCAAATCCAAGTGGATCAAAGACCTCAACTTAAACCCAGCCTCTTTGAACTTGATAGAAAAGAAAGTGGGAAATGCAATTCTACGAAATGGCACAGGCGACCACTTCCTAAATATAACACCAGTGGCACAGACACTAAGACCAAAAATCAATAAGTGGGATCTCCTGAAGCTAGGAAGCTTCTGTAAAGCCAAGGAAACTGTCAATAGGACAAAACGAGAGCCTACAGAATGGAAAAAGATTTTCACCAACCCTACAAGTGATAGAGGACTGATCTCTAAGATATATAAAGAACTCAAGAATCTAGAGCCCCAAACCTTGAATAACCCAGTCAAAACATGGGGTACAGATCTAAAAAGGGAATTCTCAGCAGAGGAACTACGAATGGCTGAAAGGCACCTGAAAAAGTGCTCTTCATCTTTTGCCATCAGAGAAATGCAAATCAAACAACTTTGAGATACTACCTAACACCTGTTAGATTGGCTAAGATAAAAGGCACAGATGACAGCCTATGTTGAAGAGGATGCGGAGCAAGGGGAACACTCCTCCATTGTTGGTGGGAGTGTAAGCTTGTTCAGCTACTTTGGAATACAATATGGCTGTTTCTCAGAAAATTGAGAATCAATCTCCCCAAGGACCCAGAAATGTCACTTCTGGGTAC
>PVIH01007144.1:34776-75475 GCA_004025045.1 Sigmodon hispidus
CTCAACTATGTTCATAGCAGCATTATTTGTAATAGCAAGAACCTGGAAACAACCTAGATGTCCCTCAACTGAAGAATGGATTAACAAACTGTGGTACATCTACACAATGGAATACTACTCAGCAGTAAGAAAAAATGATATCCTAAAATTTGCAGGCAAATGGATGGATTTGGAGAATATCCTCCTGAGCAAGGTATCAAAATCTCAGAAAGATAAGCAAGGGATGTACTAACTCATTAGTGGTCTCTAAACAAACAAACAAGAAAAAGAGCCAAGCATGCCCAAGCTCCAAACCACAACCACTGAACAGCTTGGGATCAGAAACACCCTGGACTGACCCTTCGAACCTCACTCCAACTATAGGAACACCTGACTCACTCTTGAGGGAGGGGGGACAAAACTAGATTTGGCCAGGAGTGGAGACTGATCCAAGCATTATTGGGTCAGTGGGACCATAGGACTGTCTGCTCCCTGCCCAGGAAGGGGATGGGGAGCTGCAGAGATGAAAAATGAGCTGATGTGGTGGGAGGTGTAAGGGACCTTGAATAAGGATATACAGGGATGGAAAAAAAAATTCAGAGGAAAAGCTGAACACAAAGTAAATATATGTGTAGCAATCTTATTTCCATTATCACCCTTGATAAGTCATGCTTATGATTTTTATCTTCTTTATAGTTATTGTTAACTTTTCAGCATTTTAAATTCTTTTTACTGGTTTTTTTATAAATACAGAATAAATAAAAGAAGAATTTTAATCATTATTATTGAACATTAAATAAGTTCAAAGTATATAAATAAATATAAATAGTGTCTATTAATGAAGAACATGTTATCATTCTCAATAATTTATTGTCTCTGATAAAAGACATTGATTTATGACAAATCTTATTTTGCTAAAATGTAATCATTTCTACAACAAATTTACATGAAATTATTTATAAATAAATGAATAAGATTGGGAATTATTTTTCAAATTGAAAATATCAACCTATTAAAAGCATTTATCCACTTGATAATTACTGTTAATTTCCAATATTTTTATATCAAAACATTTATTCATATAATTACTATCTCAATTCCAATACTGTCATATAAAATAAAATTGTGTAATATTACAATAAGTAAATTGAGAAAAGAATCATTACATGCATTACAAGAATAATTTATAAATTTTGCATCTTTTAATCTTATTAAATATTTTATACTAAACCTCCAATAGTTAGACAGAAGGCACCTTAGCTCTTCATCTATGCTTGCAGGATGCTCAGCTTTTGCAGTAGTCCTTCTCCCACATTGATATCTGCACTTGGGAAAGATGGCAGCTCACAGAGTTTTGCCTCTGAAATACAAGCTCGAATTCTATACATCAGACATGTGATGTTAGTGTATACAGTAGTGTCAAAGAATTTTAATTTTTTACCTGACTTTCACTGTCAAACAATGGATAACAGATCAAATATTAAATAATCATGTATCAATTAATCATGTGAAATAGTTAAGAATTCATAGTAATTTTTCAATAATACAATGGACATTTTTCTGTTTTATAATTTTGTAATACAATTCTACTAATATTCTAAAGATTATAGATCATATCTTAAAATATTTTGTTATATCCTAGTTCTAAAACATTAAAATTGTAGCAGGCAATATATAGACTATATAATAAGCTAAACAATGACAATAATTCATTTTGCATATTGGCAACATATATAATTACATATATAAACTCTGTTCCTAAACTGATGTCTAATTTTGTGTTATTTTTCCACTTGAGAAAAAGAAATACACATCAATTCCTAACAACTTTACTATTTGCTTGATATTTAAAAGAAAAATAAAAGATCTTTGGTAATGATGATAATTGTGTTCAAGTATATTCATTCTGTCGCTTATATCTAATCTATTGTGTTGCAAAAGGAATGAATATTCAGAATTGAGAAACTGTATTCTATAGAAAGTGTGAATGCTCAGTGTGAAAAAACACTGACAGTCAGAGTTTTTTACACCTGGATCCTAGAGTACAATAAAAAAACATACTCATTAAGATTGTTGCCTTTCTTCCCAGTAAGAACTGCATGCTGCAGCTTGAGAAGTCATCTGCACTCATAGATATACATATATAAACAAACATATACAAATATACATACTCTATCTTTTTTGTTTTTATTTTAATGGAATTTAATAGAAATATAATTACATCACTTTCCATTTTTTTCTCTTTCCAGCTTCTCTCATATGTCTCTTTCAACATAGCCTCTTTATTTTGATTTTTATTATTACAGAGAATGAGGGAGAGAGAGAGAGAGAGAGAGAGAGAGAGAGAGAGAGAGAGAGAGAGAGAGAGAGAGAGAGATTGATTTTTTACTGAATTTATTTCTGTTATTTTTGTTTTATGTATTAGGTAAACACTTAGGGGTTTATCCCTGGGAGAAGCTACTCTCTGTCTTTTGTTTCTCACCAGTCAGTAGTTGTGTATAACATTGGGACCCCATAAGGCCATTCATGCCAGGATAGAAGATACTCTTTTTCTTTACTATCACCTTGTACCTCTGTGTCATAAATAGCCTATCCCTATGAACATATTGCCAGAGACCCATGTTTGGGACAGTAACCAAAAAGAAAATGGGGGATAAAGAGAATAAACTTACCTCAAGAAATCACATTTTGTATTCTAGTAGCCATTTTATATTATAAAGATAAAATAAATTGAGTTTAACATTCCTGAAATGGGCTTACCCAGTTCCAAGAAAGAATAAGATAAGCACTATCTAAGGACACTTCAATGATCCAACACTAAGATAGTAAAGTGACCACCCTACTCAGGTGGGGTCTAGGAATGTTAAGCTGTAAAATGTCCCTGAGCACAAGCTAATTAGCAGCACACCTGTACCCTTGACCCCAAGTGATATTGCCTTGTGTTTTCTACCTATAACAAGCTTGTATAATTTAGTGTTCCCAGCTCTTTCTTGTACCACACAGTGGGTGTTGTTGTTGCTGGGAACAAGCTTCCTGCCTGGCTTCTATTTTGCTGACACTTAACTTTGTTGTTGCATTTCTGACATCTCTGTCTCCACTGCTCTCTCTGAGAGTTAGTCTTCAGCAAAACACTTGAAGGCTTTTCTTGAATACCCAGATACCCCTCCAAGACCACTGAGGATCCAAAAGGTCTTTTGGCCACAGACTAGTACGACCGCTCATTCTTGCGTTTGTCCTTGTTACTTTTGTTTTGTGTCTCATTCGATTTGTAGTAACTTTTAGGGTCTCATTGACGTAGACATGCCAGGACAGTGACTCTGGAGGGTAGAGAGATATCTCCAACCCTAGTTTGAGTGAGTGAGGGGCCTTCTAAGGTGCCCCATCTTTTGAGTCCAAGCATGAAGTGACCGTTTCTTTCCAGCAACCTCTGCCCCGGGAATGACAGAGAGCCTCTCTTACAGGTCTGGTTCCCAACTTGAAGTGTCTTTGGGTATATCTCTTCCCTTGGGGAAAGAGTTGCCTTGTTTTGTCCTGGAAAATTGTTAAAGTTCTGTCAGTGTTGTCACTTTAATTGTCTTCTCTTTTATCTGGGCCTTCTCTCAACTCTCAAAAGCTTCACTAACTATGCAGCCTACCCCATCTTCACCCCTAAACATAACTTTGATCACTGGTAGGAAGTTCAAGAAACCACCAGCAACAACGATGTGATTGTCATTAAGCATAAGTGGGTTACTCTTTGTTCTGTGGGATGCCAACCTTTTATGTAGGATGGCCAACAGGAGGAACCTTTGACTCAGACACTATTTAATGAGTAGAAGAGACTGCTTTTTGAACCTGCTCTTGGCATCTTGACCAAGTTCCCTACATTGTTACCTGGAGGGGACTGATAGATCTGGTGGAAAGTCTCTTACCTTTGGTTAAATCATTTTGACCTCCTCAAGTGTCATCAGGCTCAAGAATCTTAGCAGTCAGACCAGAGATAGACTGAGAGGAGAGACGTGCCTGTGCCCACTGGGCGTCTGTGGGTATAGTTGCAATGGGTGGGCAGGCACGGATGTGCTGTGCATGTGCTATATGTGCTGCTGGTGCTGTGTTGTTGTGGAATTGCCTTGCTTTCCTGTGGCAGTCTTCTGAGAACTTCCCATTACCCCTTTTGTGTGCCTCATTGCTTGGTCTGTGTTTATCTATGTAAATATTTTAACCAGGCTAACAGTCTTCTTAGTCCCTTAAACATGTCCCTAGAGATGAATGTGTGAGTGTGTAAAAAATGTGGCCACAGTATGCATGTTCAATGTTTAGACTCATGTGTATGTACACATGTTTTGTGACTCCAGATGTTACCTACTTATATGGTTCTGCTTCTCTTTAAAGTCTTCTGTTTGTCTTGTCGAGAAGTTTTGTTTCTTTCTCAAAAAAAATTGTTATCCTGTTCTGATGTGTTTCTAGTTTTGTTAAAAGCTTAGAGCTGAAACAGCAATGGTTTAAATATTTTCTGTCTCTGTTGCTTATAGCAACTGGTCACCACCCACAGCTGCTGTGACTGGTCAGGAATCAGAACTTAGCAGGAGTTTAAATGTTTTTTATATGAATAACACTGACACAGTGATATAAATTATTAAATAGGGTTAAAAATCTATTATAACTAAAAAATTATGCATGAGTAAATTTGAAAAAATATGATATAATTCAAATTTGGAGTGCCATCAGTTTTATTCAACCACATGGCTTGGTTATTGCCATCTTTGGTCAGCCACACATCTAATAGCCATCTGTGGTAAGGTTAACAATCTTTTGTCCCCATAGTGCTTGCCTTTCTCACCCATGTTAGAAGGTAGGGCTTGTATGACTTGCCCTGGGGGCTAATCATCAAACCTGACCAAAGTTTGACTCCAGGGGCAGAGAGTCACTGCCTATGGTTGCTGAGCTACATACACCAGCTACACCAGGATGGTGTTATAACACTATAGCCAGATCTGCTTTGATCATTCAGATATAATGAGTTGTAAGTATTTGTCATATCTTAGAGGGGTTGGCTATGAATTATTATTAGTTCAGATAGAAAGAAAAAAAACCTATGACTAGTTTCTGATGCTTCATATTGGTTATATGGTACTACAGTGTATGTACATTTTTGTTCTTGTTTAAAATATTGTAGCCATAAAATATTTTCTAGACTACTGAAGAAAACTTCAAGCAAGACTCTGGTAGAAGTTTTGTGTTTCCAGAAAATGATAGAGAAAGCAGAAGACTGGTATAATAGGGGAAAAGTGTAAAAAATTGAAGTAAAGATGCCTGAGGAATCAGAGGAAGAGACTGAAGGTATATGGAATGTTGTAGAAGGCCAGAGGTGATGTGGATTTTGTTTACTGTGGTTTCCCATATGTTGTATTATGTTTTTCCTGGCCGTTTTGGGTTCAGGAGGTTTGTGACTTGGTGCGTCGTGGTGGTGGTTGGAATTTGGTTTGCGAGCCACGGCTTTGTCTTTTAAAGAAATGAATTCTATGTTTATATCCTTTAAACTGTTTGGCCCATGTCTTATGCCCATTATTAGCTAGCTCTATTTTTTTTTAGATTAACCCATTTTTATTAATCTTCCACCACGTGGCCAACAGCCTGTGGCTCACCTGGATTCCTACATGTTGCTTCTGTGGGGGATGGATGGAGACTGACAAACTCTACCCTTCTTCCTACCTGCTTGTGCTCTGATTCTCCATCTACTTCTACGGTGCTGTAAATGGGCCAAAACAGTTCTTTATTTACATCATACAGAAAGACATACAAAATATGACATTTAAATTATTTTAAAAACTTAGACTTTTCTAGACAGTGAGACAGGTCTGCTCCTGGCAGCACCAATATATTTCAAAAAAATGATGGGCATTAAAAAAACTTCATATAAAATTTACTTTATGACAACAATAAGTCACTAGACAAAAAAACTATTCTAGTATTGACTACTTGACAATATGCTATATAAACTATACATGCAAGGTCCAGAAAAAAGTGACCTTTAAACGTTGACAAAACAAGCCAAGATGGTCCTTCAGGTTCCCGTTTTGCAAAAAAACATTGCCAGACATTCTTCAAGACACACAAAAAAAGCGACTAATAGACCGTGTCAGATTTCCTGCATCACTAAAAGGTTTGCTAGAGACTTTGGGACATAAAGGCTAAAGATATGTGACCCAACATTACAAAAAAACTTTAAATGACTGTCCAGGCAGACATAGATCATCTCTGTCATTTTCTAGACTTTAAAAGTTGCTTGCACTTCCTGTTTGTTAACATAATATTATATCCTTCTGTAGTCTTTGGTGTGGTTAATGGTTTAATAATTATAGATATAGTTCTTTTTAGTTTAAAAGATATATTAGATATAAAACTTTAAACTCACAATGATAAAATAAATAATAAAATATTCTCTTTAATTTTAAAATATAAATAGACTAAATATTGTGACTATAATTCCTGCTTGAAAGTTGTTCTGTTATAATTTTACTATATAAAAATTAAAACCTTCCTTTTTAATTAAACAGAAAATATAATAAAATATTCTATATACTATAAATAAAATAACTAATTTGGCCTATATACAACACCATAAAAATAAATAAAAAATCAAAAAACAAACAAATAAAAAAAATAAAGTTAGTCACTCTCAATCCGTCCCCCCCCCAAAAAAAAAACATATAAAAATCCAGGTGAGCCATGGGCTGTAGGCCACATAATAAAAAAATAATAAAAATAAATTAATCTAAAAAAACTAACTAATAATAAACATAAAACATAAGCCAAACAGTATAAAAAATATAAACATATAATTCATATCTTTAAAAGACAAAAGCCGCCACAAACCAAGTTCAAAACCCCGCTGCATGCGCGCCAACTCACAAACCTCCCAGACCTCAAACAAGCCAAAAAAAAAAACTTACTACAATACTCATACCTGCAGATACTGATATTTTTTAAAATAAAATTACTATAAAATAAATTAAGTTTATCCATACTGGGTTACTTTTGTTTGGTTTTCTTCATTTTAGAAATAACTGATAATTCTTTAATGCAAAATGTTTATGACATATGTATGGTTCTAAGGACATGTATATGACTTAGATTTAACTATGTATGAATGTAAGCTGACTTTAAATCTCTATATATGTATGTATGTATGTATGTATATATGTATGTATGTATGTAACTTGGATCCATTTCTGTGTATGTATGAATATAACTATTGTTTAGAAAGACATGTCTAGGTTAAAGAGTACATTTCTTAATCCTCATAAGCTCTCTGTTCATTGTATGATCTTCTAGATTAAGGAAGCAACATGTCTTGAGTTTTCACCTTTCTGAGGTTAAAAGATAATTGTACTGAGGGAACACTAATATATAGGGAAATATATTAAAAGGTCAAAACACTGAAAATTTGAGAACCAGTGGCTTAGAAAATGTCTCTTTATACTCAAGGTCTATTCAGGCTTACAATGTATATCTAGACTCCTTATCTTAGCTAACTTGATTAAGCTTATGCTGTTTAGATAAACTGAGTCATATAAAAGTTTTACTTTTGATTCTAAGAAAAGTTTCACTTCAATAACATAGTTTTTAGGGCTAAACATAACAGAAATAAATTATAAAATCCTAGTCTCATGAAAGCTGCTAATACTTTAAAGGCTGTTAGGAAACACAAGCAGTCAGTCATTCTTAAAAATAATCAAAGTTCTTTAACTGTAGCCATGTGATTAATTATAGGAATGAACTTCATTTACTCCCTTGTATAAGTTTTCAGTGTTGAGCTTACAGCAAGTAACTAGAAACAAAGTTTTTCTTTTGAGATATACCTGGGCAGTCCTCATATTTCAGAATATGGCATTTAAAATGTTTATTTAAGTGCAATATATCAGATAGAGACTCCCAGATCCTAACAGTGATCCAAGAAGATTATGAGACACCAGGAGATCTTTGTCTGGATTGTAGTAATGCTAACCTGGGTATGATGCTGTAGTACAATGTCTACCTGCTGCCAGAACCTGGTCTAGAACTACAGGACATCAGAGAACTAATTGCACCCTTTTGCCTAGACAAAGTAAGATCAGTCTTTTCCTATATGTCCCTCTACTGTAGGAAAAACTCCCACCTTAAAGGCCTGGCAGCCAAAGATTGGTGCTCTTTGGACAATTTTGACTCCAACTTTGTGAAGACCTGAGTACGGCTAACTGGTCTCTTGTTTTCAGGAGATTCAGAAACTATTCAGTATATACTTAGGTATAATTTATCTTTCTCAGATCTCCGCAAGTGTTGATGGCTAGGCTAGTTATAACTTTGTCAGCTTGGTAGAATCAGGCAGTCAGATCCTTCTGCAAGGTGATAGCCAGATTTCAAGTTCATTTTACAAAGCCTGATTTGTAATACTAATATAACTAAAACTCTTATGTCTTTCTGTAAGTTGTGTGAGCTTCAGAGAATCATAACATTTGGCTCCATCTCACAGAGGTCAAAGAGATTCCAGATAGGTAAAGCTTAAGTTTCTCCCACCTGTCTGTTTCTTTTATTATTAGTTTTAACATATCACAAAATATTTCCACTTGAATAGGAGCTCTGGAGTTGCTGGGAGATCGTGTGGACCAACCCTACTGATGTGGGTTGTTTCCTGTCTCCACAACTGGGTCAGACAACTACATGCTCCTGATAGAAGCCAACTCACCCAGCTTTTACTAGCTTTTGCAGCCTTTTGGGGCTCTAACAACAATGTCCCAGTGTCAGCTTGAAGTAGATATAGAAAAGAAACATCTCCTGCTATTCTCAGCTCATAACAGGGTGAAATGCTAAGTTAAAAGGAAACTTTCTGGTATAGGAGACAATCATTTTGTGGAGGCCAAAAGGTCCTACAGCCTAGAGTTTGATTTGCAAGTCAGCTTCTTACAGACTGTGAGATGGCAGAGTTTCCAGCTGTTTGTGTGAGACTTTGCAGAGCAGTTTGGGCCTGCAATTGTGGTACAAGAACTGATGCAAAGGAGGTAGAGTATGACCATCTTCCAGGTAGACAAGCTTTGACAGCTCTGAAATAGCTGCAACCAGGTGATTAGATGTAAAGTTGAGAGGCCAAAAAGAGATGTCACCAGATGTCACCTCAAAAGTTCAGGGACTTGTTTGCTGCTTCATAGAGCTAAGATTATAATGATGCTGGCAGAATAGAAGTTACTCTTTATCTTGGCCATCACTTTTTTCCTCTGTGTCATAAATAGACTACTCCTATGAGCATGTTGCCAGAGACCCATTATTGAGACAATAATCAAAAAGAAAATGGGGGGATGAAGAGAGTAAACTTAGCTCATGAAACCACATTTTGTATTCTAGTAGCCATTTTATATTACAAAGGTAAAATAAATTCAGTTTCATGTTCCTGGCAGGGGCTTGCACAATTCCAAGAAAGAATAAGCTAAGCACTATCTAAACACACCTGGATGATTCAACCCAAAGGTAGTAAAATGGCCACATTCATGAGCATGAACTAATCAGCAGCACACCTGCATCCTTGACCCCAAGAAACCTTGCCTTGTGTTTTTTGCTTATAAAAAGCTTGTATAATTTAGATTTTCCAGCTCTTCCTTGCACCGCACAGAGGATGTGGGTGCAGGAAACAAGCTTTTTACCTAGATTGTATTGTGCTAACACTAAACTCTGCAGTTGCACTTCTGACATTTCTGTCTCCAGTGGTCTCTCTGGTGGTCAAGCTTCAGCAGAACACGTACCAGAGACCTTCACATTTTTAAAAGACCAATTGCATTAGACCTATTCTAATATTCAAACTTGAAATGGGAATATTTTTCTATTTTTAGTAATAATTAGCAATCACATAAATATGATAACTACTATAGATAGCTTTCTACCCATTGGAAAGGTACTTCATATAATATTAGGTAGTATCGTGGGAGGGTGAAGGGACCTTGAATAAGGATATACAGGGATGGAAAAAAATTCAGAGGGAAAGCTGAACACAAAGTAAATATATGTGTAGCAATCTTATTTGCATTATCACCCTTGATAAGTCATGCTTATGATTCTTACCTTCTTTATAGTTATTGTTAACTTATCAGCATTTTAAGTTCATTTTACTGTTTTTCTTGATAAATAGAAAATAAAGAAGAAGGAAAAAAATATAAAAGAGAGAAAATAAAACAATATTGTAAATACTTCTGGTCTTTCTGTTTCAAGCCTTTAATTTGCATCCAATTACATTTAGTCTTATTCATTCAACTTTGTTTTTCTTAAAAAAAAATGACTTGAAGAGAGTTATACTACTTTATAATACAGTAATTCTATTTATAAGGACACTTTTGACTTGGGAATAAAATGTTCATTGTATATTTTCTCTTCTGTTTATTCAATGTGTTGCTGCTGGAGATAAAACCTAGTACCTTATGCATGTAAGTACCTTATGCAAAACTAAAAACTTTAAATTTCTTTTTTTTTCTCTTTTTTCTTCTTTTTTTTACTTTTTTTAAATTTCAAGTCTTAAATCTTTCTCTGTTTGACCAATTGGAGGCGGGTTGGCGACCATGCAAACTCCCTCAGTAGCAGCTGGGGAGACCGTGACAGTCAGAGTTTATCTCTGCCTGCTCCAGAGTGCGCTGGGACATGCTCTGCAGACAGCACCCAGTCCCGGAACCCAAAAACTTTACATTTCAAAAGTCATAAATAATATGCTAATTACACTAATTACTAAATTTCCAAACAAAGATTTTTTTTTACTGCATTTGTCATTTTTATTACAAAAACCTTTGTACTTTTGAGAATTGTTATAAATGTTTATAATTAGAATAAAAATTGCATAAATGTTTATGGTTTGCATTTAATTGAGATAAAATTTGTATTAAAAAATTGTTTTATGAACAAAGCTCAGTTTTGTTTTTTACACATTTGATGTAATAAATATTTTTCAATTGGATACTTACACAAGATACTTACATCCTTTTTTAAGAAGTTAGTTAAGAAGATAAAATACAAGCACAGAAGCCATGCTTCTCTGGAACATTCATTCTGAAGTAAAAAAAGTGCAACAGAGGGCTAAAGAATATATGTCTAGTTAGTAAATTTTATTTCATCATTGCTAGAAATATGCAACACATAATAGAATGATGATGGATGTAGTGTGCTCTGTTTTTTGGGTTACTAAAAAGTACTCTCTCAAGACAGTTCATGCTAACAATTTTATTGAAAACAAAATATGAGAATGTAAACAATCTATTTTACATCACAGTGCTTGACTGACAGAAAACACTTGGTGATTATAAAGAAAAAATAAAACATGTCTAAAGCTGGAAAACCTACGAAGATACTGAGAAAGATATAAGACACTGGAGTTTGGATTGCTCTCTACATTTCTCTCCTTTCTTTTATAAGTCTTCACTCATTAATTATGTAGGTCAGCACTGAAGAAAAGTAAAGAATTAAGTGTCTCTAAAAAAATTCTGTTCCCAGGGTTTTTATCATCTTTTTGTTTATATTAAACCACTGCATTCTAATTACTGCAATCAAAATATTGAAGAACTTTATGTTTGCTTCAGTTAAATAAGACATGAAAGACAAAGGTGAGAGAGAAGTAACCTTATCTGTAATAAAATTTGTCAGCAATGTACAATCTTGATTTCTCAGCAACATGACATAACTTTTACCAAGTAGATAAAACAAAGCCTGTCTAGAAGGAAAGTATCCCTCCATAATCAAGTAAAAAAGAAAAAGAAAGAAAATCTAAATTTTCAACTACTGCAGATAATACTGGTAACTAGGCCAATATCTAAAATTCTATTCAAATTGGTGATTCTAAACAAATTCATAGACTTATCCTCATTACAAAAAGCTTTACTTGTTTTTTGTTTGATTGATTAAGAAATGGCATTGTACCTACACCTCACCAGGGAAACACAATAGAGACATTTTGTTAGCCCAGGTGTGGGAGAGCTAGTCAAAAAATTCTGTCCCCATGACTCGACTGTCTTTTGGTGGCATGAGAAGAGAGGAGTTGTTCCCACACCTTACCCCAAACCTGGCATATCAAAGTATGAAGCTGGCCATGTCATCATAATTGTAAGAGATCCAACCCTGTCACCGCAAGTTCTGTGAGCCAGAACTGAAGTTGTAAACATGGGGAAGCTGTCTGTATTAAACTTGTGGTGGACCAACCCTATAACTGCTCAGGCTCACTTTTAAGGTTATGACTTTACCAGCCCCATCATCCACCCATTTATATTCTGCCAGAGCACATGAAGGGAGCTAATTTGCAGACCAAAAGCTACATATCTCCAATATACAACAAAAAGAGGATATCCAGAAGTTCCTGCGTCTGGGTAGTAGAAGCCAGGGGACTGGAACTATGACAGTGACTCTTTGCAAAGAACATTTTCAAGTAAAGATAATTGGACAAAAGGGTTGATGGAATGACTCACTGTGTCACACAGCAGCATCATAAGACTTTTAAGTTTTTCACCTTTTTCTCTTAAATTTTTATTTGTGAAATGTGCAGGGGTGAAAGGTGGGTACAAAGAAATGCAGAAGTGAGTGGGATCAAAATATGTAATTGTAGGGCACGGTTTGCCTTTGCACAGCTTGCCAGAACATTCTATCGCTGCTTATGCTAATTAGGCATCGAGTAGTGACCAATCCGATGTGCCTATGCTAATTAGGCATCGAGTAGTGACCAATCCGATGTGCCTATGCTAATTAGGCATTGAGAAAGGACCTATCCGATGCGGTCCGGTCCTCAAAAATGTTAATGAGCCATTATTTTGGGCCAATCACCAGCCATATGCTAATGAGGCTACTTTGAACCAATCACCGGCTATATGTTAATGAGGCATTGTGATGGGCACCAATCACATGCCAGGCTTCCCTATATAAGCAGGCTGTATCTCAGGCTCAGCGTCTTCTTTCCATCACCTTTCAACCGAGCTGCACTCCAATAAAGTGTGATCCGAGAAGAATCGTGCATTGTGATGACTCGTCATTCTGCAGGACAGAGGAGGCTCGCCGCATGTAATGTAAAAGACTAATGGAATAAATAAATATATGTTATTCTGAAATTCAAAAATAAATAAATGAAAGAAAGATTTTAAAAAAAGGACCCCATACTTTTATAAATACTTGAACTATTTCATTTGAGTGATTTTGAAATCAGTTTTCTAGGCTGTATACAAGTGCTATGGTTATTGACATCTTTTTTTTAATTGTTTTTTTTTTAAAAATCAGTATCAGAATTTATATAAATAAGCAAAACATCCAAAATAGTAAAAAAAAAATACAGTAATAAAAATGATCTTTTCTCTAAAATACATGAAACTTAAAAATAAAATATGAAGAGGCTAAAGCCAGGTTAGGCTCAAGTATAGATAAAGAAAACACAATAGGTCAGAGTTAATGACCATAGGTGCTCTATGGCCACCACAAATTTCTGCTAAGCAAACTTCCTACAGTCAAACCAGAAGGTTTTTGTTGTTGTTGTCGTTGTTGTTATCATCGTTGTTGGTTTTTTTTGTGTGTGTATGTGTGTGTATATGTGTTAATCACAACTGTCTATATAAAAGGCATAATGCTACATCCATAGATCAGTGTACCTATCGCTTCTCATTGGAGATACTCCTTAGAAGAGACAGTAGTTAACAAAGAGACTCCAAGCTAGACAGCATATGAAGAATAAGAGAGTATATAGTTCTCAACCCTAAATAGGATAGACCTATTACATACATCCTGCTTAGTAATATCCACAGAAGATGGACAAAAGAATTGTGAGACACAGTGATAGCAGAAAATTTCAAGGAAACATTTTTTTCCAGAGAGAATATATGTATAGTGATCATGACAGCATGCACAACACCTGGGCCAGCTCAACACAGACCAATTTATAACACAAAAGTAGACAGCAGGGCATAAAATCCCACTATAACTAAAGATCCATTAGTTTTTATAGCTGCTGAAAAAGGAAGAGTCAGTTTTCTTTAATTATGAGACCCCTGGTTAGTAAAGTATAGTCTGAGACATGTCCCAATCTGAAGAGTAGCTATAAAGTTCAAACTAGATTTGAGTCTAAAAACAAAACTAAAAGTTGAGTCAATGGATAGACAGGGTAGGTCAGTGAATAGTTTGAGCAAAGAAACAAAGGGGGTATATTAAAATCAAAAACATTGCATTAAATTCTCAAAGAAGAAACAAAATATCATTAAAAGAAATACATAGATGTAAATAAAATAGTTCCCTAAAAATTCCACGTATTTGTAAACATACATACACCATGCACATATAAGCATTGTGTCTCTACAATAGAATGAATGCTTGGCAGGAAGAAGAATCTGGTCATTCTTCAGCACTGACAGAAAAATGCAACATTAATATGAATATGCAATATTGAAGATGGGATATATTCTTATCGCCTTCCTGTAATTACTTTATAGCTATAGTCAATTTAAGAGTATAGTTCTAGTTAATGGTACAGGTGCAATTCAATTTAATCAAAAGAATTTTTAGTAATATATCACAGCATAGACTATAAGAGAAAATTATCGAACAATGTTAGTATATAAAAGCAAAGGTAACTATTAGATATTTTATTAAATAGTATTACATATTTGGTTATCTTTATAAATTATATGCAAAAGCAAGATAGTTGAGTTTGCTGCAATATTATGTGTCCTTGTAAGATCAGAAGTTACATTCATAAAAATCTCACCAACAAGACTACCAGTCATAAACTGAACAAAAGCGACACCAATGAGCATATGAGGCTGAACAAACGAAAGCAAAAGAAACATCTCCTCTACACAAAAGTCTGTAGGTAAAGCTGGGAGCACAAGAATATACTGATTGATTGTTTAGTGCCTAATCATCAGCCCTTACAATATACATACTGAAAAGTCTTTCTTTATATCTACCTAACATTAAAAGATATATTTATAAGCTTAGAAAATACAATGATACATTATAAAATATACAGGAGATAACAAACCATAAAAGTGAATAAAAAACTATATAAATATTTTTAAAGATATAAATATATGATTTAAACAACTTGAAAAGTTGTCAGAGTTCTTTAAAAGCAGCCTTTTTTCAAAAAATAAAAGGCAGCATTTCTTATTGTGTGGGTTTCAATCTTTTTGGGGGAGCCAAATAACTTTTCCAGGGGACACTTATCAGATATTTACATTACAATTTATTACAATAGCAAAATTACATTTATAAAACAGCAACAAAAATAAATTTATGTTTGGGGCTCACTTCAATGTGATGAACTAGATTAAAGGTTCACAGTATTAGGAAAGTGGAGAACAATTGCTTTAAAAGAGACTAAGAACTTTTTTTTTCACAATTGTACCTTACCTTGGCCTTCAGATAAGGATGCAATCTATCAGGCATGTGAACACATCAGTGGCTGGTGAAGGTGTTCTATGTCTTGGCTACAGTAATGGCATAGCATGCACAGACCTGTCTGATGATGTTCAATCTAATATGTACGGTGAATGTAGCTTGTTGTAGTATCTGAAAGACATGGGGGATCTGCGAATTCATCAGAGTATATAGTTACTGAAAGGCAACATTTTCAGTGGTAAAATACTACCAAATTTTAAGAAATATAAACAACATCATCGATTCAAATATACAAGTTAAATAATTAAAAGAGATTAAACTTCTTTCTTATAGTCTCCTACTTTGCCTCTCATTTAGAGAGCCCATGATTATTGTTATTTTCTTTATTGAAATATTTGATTTTTCTCGCCTCCCCCCAAAATATGATTTGTATTCCATGGTTATCACAACCATTATTATTACATAAGTAAATGTGTTTTATGCTATAAATTTATACAATAGATTACTTACATCATTTAGTTATCACTCATGAAATGTAACAATAAGGGAAAATCAAGAAAGGGCACTGAAGCTCACCATAAATACTCTGAATATATGTTGTCAGCTTATACTCTGAATTAAGTAAATATAAATATTAATTAAGTAAAGAGTAAAAGTAAATAAAGGTTACAAAAATTGTAAAAGGGCTAGAGAGATACCCAAGAGAATAAGACCTCTTACAGAACAAACTTGATAATTAAAGATGAGATTCTCAGATTCCCCTGAACCTATTTAATAAAAGGACACAGTAGGTCTATTTGTAATCCCAGGGACCCTGTAGTGGAGTTATATGTTATGTTTTAAATAATTGTCCCACCTATGGGTTTAATAAAAAGCTGATTGGCCAAAGGCAAACAGGAAGTGTGGGTGGGGCTACTATGCTAAGAAACCTCTAAGTACAGGAAGAACAGGGACAGACACCAGGCAGAGCCCCCAGACGGATGTTACAGAATCACCAGTGAAGACAGATACCAGAGAGCCACCACAGATACAATGAGGAGACAGTACAAGACCCAGAGGAAAGAAGCTGAAAGGCTGCTTTGAGAAAAGGTACCGAACCTCACGGCTGAACAAGATGGGTTGAGTTTAGATGAAAGAGTTAGAAATTTATGTGTCTGGGCCCCAGTTCGATCATCATAAAAATAATAGTAGAATGTGTATTAAGCAGAGTTGAGAGAGAGCTAAACCTCTGGTCTAGGTCCAGAAAGACCAGTCCAGAACCTTATATAAGAGGCCCCCTTCTGTGAGATACGAGGCTGAGACCAAAGAACCAAAGGTCTAGATGAGAGAAGGTCCTAACTCAATCTATATAGAAAGAATACTAGAATAATGGAAGAATGTCCTTTAAATTTTACACACAAGAACATACACTTGTATACTGACATATCCTTCCTTCTCTCTTCCTCTCCATCCCTCCCTTCCTTCACCCCTAACACAAACCTGTAGAAAAATATAAGGTGAAGCCACTAAACTAGGGGCTGCCATAGAGATACTGATAGAAAAAGAAATCTGTGCTGATTTAGACAATTCAATATATTTAAAAAACCTGAAAATAGTATCAGTATTTCTGATATGCAGTCATCCAGGATTGAAGATGCAATACAAAGTTTTATTCATACAAATACATGACATGACCTAAAGAAATCCCAGTCAGAAACTAATCATTGAGTGCACATAAGAATGACTACCATTCTGTAAAGTATATTATGATTAACTAGACAATAAAACTCTATGGAGAAAAATATATAAATATGATGTCATTTGAAATTTTAATAATGAAAATTAAAATATTTGAAGTGAACAAAAAGCTTAACTCTTTGTATAATGTATTGATTAACCAACCCTCTGCCACAAAAATAATGTCAAGATTTACTGCTGAGACTGGGGATACCTAAAATGGAATGACAGATTTTACAGATATGATTAAAGCTTAAAGATTCTTAATTTACTGAATTATACTCTGTATAATGCTTAAAATAATTCACAGACAAACCCACAATTCATTCCCAGATTTCACTGAGCTTAAATAATGGCTCCCTATATAAATGAGGGCTCCAGAAGGAAAGTGTGGATGTCCTTTTAAAAGTATTACAACTTTGTAAATGGTAGCCATTTATTATCAAATTCAATGAGGGTTATTTGGGGCAGGTCTACCTGTGGAATTGTATGTGATATTCTGTAGGCACTAACTAAGGTTTTCATAGCTCACATTTAGAATTGAGTGTATCTCTACAAAGCTCCTTTGAATAAGACTAATACTGGTTTATTTGCATCTATTTATTAATAAGAAAAATGTAAGGAAGTGGTTGGACTGAAACGTAAAGTGGGTTCATTCCTTTACTAGCTTCAGTGGCCTTTTAGTTCACCAAGCATTAAATTTGCCCAAAGTACACATTTTGAGATTGTGTGACCACAGGAGTCTGAAGAGTTCCATTATGTTCTAAAGATACAAGAGCTAGGTGAAATAGAAAATAAAAAATATTTCTCAATTAAATATGCAGTTAATTCAGTTTTTAGAGCAAAAGAAGACAGACAAAGAAATGAAAGCATGGAAAAATAATAGGGATTTTCATAAAAGTTTTACAGTCAGAAGCCTTTAGTGTATAATTTAAACTCATGTGTAAAATTAGCTCTTCACTGCACTCTGTGGACAAATGTAACTGTGTGAATATTTTGCTGAAATAGAGGTTGAAGATAACTTTTTAACACTTATAATCATTATATATGTGAAAGAGTGGATATGATTATTGTAATGGTGTAATTATATAAACATACTCAGTATAAAACATTAAAATATAAAAATACTAAAATACAGACAGACACTTCAGACCTTTTGTAAACTTAAAATAAGAACATACAGAAAATTTAGCTTATTAAATTATCAGAAGCCCAAATAGTGAAAACCACAGCTGTTACCCAAATATTGGTCTTTTATACCACTTTCTACTATGAGGAGCAATGTTTCTATCTCTGGAGAAAATATTAAATGAAGAACTGGGCAACTCCTATTATCTTTCTATTACAGAATGTAAGCAGGGGCAGAAGCAGGTGAAATCCAAATTTAAAGACATTTCCAGGCCTAGAAGCATTCTAGTCTCCATAGAATGTAACATCCATTTATACATGGAGACAATAGGAAAACCACAAAGGTAAATCACATATTTTCTGTCATGTAATATCAGGTGAGTCCCATGGGAGCATTAATAAAACCAAATTAGACCAGCAAACTGTATTAGTTATTTTCTGTTGTTATTAAAACATTATAACAATGCAACTCAAAACAATGTTTATTTGGATATTTGTTTCAAGAGTACTAGAGTTCATAAGGACATGATATTAGTGTTAGGACTTTGAAGGAGTCAGGAGAACTGGCAGCTGTGTGTTCACATCTCATATCTACAAGCAAGAGGCAGAGAACAAACACACTTGTAGCTGATGCCAATGACACAACTCCAATAAGGCTTCATTGCCTAATCCTTTCCAAACAGTTCTGCTGCCTATGGACAAAGCCTATGCTGATCAGCCTAATTCAAACCACAGCACAGACCCACATAACAAAACAAAGATTTGAAAATTCACAAAATGGATTGAAATCAGAGAGAAGAGGCTGATGCCTCTGGACAAAATCCATATTGCTTGGCTTGCTAAATAAAAAGTTTAAGTACGATTACATACTTAAACATACTTTTAGATTACATACTAAAAGATGAGGAAAGAAAGGTGTGTGTAGGATAAAGAAGAAAATTTTATATCATAGCAGAGCTTAGGAGTATTACAGTTTGAATGATAGAAGTAGTCATTAGACATAAAGACTGAAAAGATTTTAACCAATGTTATGAAATAAATTCACAGTAGATACTTTAATAAATAGCACAAGATTATTAAGTAAACATATTAAATAAAATCAGAAAATCTTAGGACAGTAATGAAAGTTATATAAGAAGTTATTGAACACCATAAAATGGAAAATTGATAGTTTAACAAATCTCACTACATTATCTTATAACTGTAATAGAGACAAAACTAAATAGGAACAAAAAATTTACTCAACTGTAAGAGCATAAGAGAAAACAAAAACAATTTCCTCTGGAACTTAGCATAAAGGGAATTTTTTGTTGTTTTTTGGGTTTTTTATTTTTTTATTTTCTTTTATTATTTTTATTGTTATTATTATTAACAAAGAAGTCATACTTTCTAACCTTATTTAGCCTTATTCAAGGTCCCTACCCCCTCCCACCACATCAGGACATTCTTTTTTCTCCACAAATCCCTGTCCCATCCCTAGGCAGGCTGCAGGCAGTCCCATGGTCCCACTGCCCCAATATTGGTTAGTTCAGTCTCCACCTCTGGCAGATCCAGTTTTCTCCCCACTCCCTCAAGAGTGAGTCAGGTGTTCCTCTAGGGGGAGGGGGATCGGAGTATTAATGTACATGAAAAAAAAATGATTCAAGTAATTACTACTGGAAACTTCTTCAATGTGTTAAAAGACATGTAACTATGCTTCAAAACAATGAGGGAACCATAGGCAGCTTATTTTCAAAGAGTTTATAAACTTTCCATAGAGAATATAGAAAATATAATTAGAACACACAGATATAAGTATTAGTATGTTAATAATTACCTTAAATTTTAATGGTCCATTTATGTCAATTAAGTGTTGGAGATTGATACAATTTACTTTAAAAATTTGCATAAAATTCTGAATCTAGAAAACTGACTAATACAATAAACTTAAAAATTTACACTAATAGACATAGAAAATTAATTTTGAAACATGTTAACACATATATAGCAACATATCTATACAACAATATCTGTCCTATTTAGATATGTGTAAAGTTATACAATCTGTATTTAGGTGCATATTATTTACTAGCTATGACTTTAATCAAGAAAAACTACATTTGGAAGCATACAACCTCATATTATCCAGCATTTTATGTCACCTCAAAGTAGACTCCTATTGGAAAGATACAAAGATAATAAGAAGATTTATAAATGTGTATAAGAAGCATATTACAAATATTATATGGGTCAAAGTAAACAAGGTTTAAATATTTTATTTTTAAATGTATGTGTATGTGTGGAAGGAAGGCAAAGAGAGAGAGAGAAAAAAAACCATGTTATTGTAAAGGTCAGATATTTCTTGAAGCTGGTATTACAGGAGGTTGTATGTTACCTAACTTGGATATTAGTAACTACATTTAGATCTCCTGCAAAAGTAAACCAATAAGACATTATTCAGGTCTTCAAAGCTTTTAAAAATACAAATGATAGGGATCTGAATGAAAAGGCAAATGTAAGAATGTAGAACATAGCTAGACAGTGCTGATAGGCTAAGTTATAGAAGTAAATGCTTACACTTCAGATGAGGAGAGTTCTCAATTAATATGCTAATTTTCTTCCTGAAGGTGTTGTATACGGAAATACAGAGTCAGCATGTTAAAATAAGGAATAAGGATAGAATTGAAATGGAGAAAATATAATGTGAACCAGGAAGATTTCTTTGAAAAAATTTAACAATATACATATCAACAGAGTAATTCTAGAAGGACTATATGGATATCACCAATTTTAGCAATAAATTGTGAACACCATTACAGATTCATATCTCTGAAAGAAAACTCAAGGGCTGGTGAGATGTTACAGCTTGTAAAGATTCTTATCACCAAGACCAAAAATCTCAGGTTTTTTTTTCCTTAGGCCTGAAGAGTTGACTGGGTGAAGATCAGCTGTGGTTTGTTTCCTGTGTTTCTGATATTTTAGCTTTTCCTCTATATCTAGCTCAAAGTTTTGTTGTTTTGTTTTATAGTATTGTGTTGTGGTTGTTTAATTATATAACAAATAGAATTTGTGTAATAGAGGGACTTGGCTTTAAATTTTGAAGCATCCGATATCTCTGTGATGGCTCTGCTCTGTTTTTCCTGTTCTCAGAGTTTTCTTAGTCTGGAATTCCCACCCACACTTTCTGTCTGCCTTTTGGCCAATCAACCTTTTATTAAACTAGGCAGGACAAATTTTTATAATGTAACAGAGTATAATTTCACTTCCCACACATATACACACACACATACAAAGAGGGGAGTTACAAGAAAGGGAGGAAAGAAAGTTTATGAGGAAGGGGAAGATTGAGAGGCTTCTGCTAAATTTCTATTTCATTTACTCCTCAAATAATTCTTTGTCTCCCTGCATTTCTTCCCTCACACAACTTCTCCCCTTTTACTCCCCCTATTTGATTTACCTGTTCCAACCTCTGACCAAGTTTGTTCATAATTATCTATTCTGTTTCCCTTTCCTAAGGAGATCTATCTATCTCTGCTGATTTCTTATACTAAACCTAACCTTTGTAGTTCTATAAGTTATTGCTTGGTTTCCTTTTACTTAACAGCTAACATACACATATAAGTAAAGATATACCATATTTATTTGTTTCTGTCTAGAATAATTTATCTGGGATGATTATTTTCCAGTTTTATGCATGTGCCTTAGACATGGGCCAAACAGGATGAAATTAATACAAGTGTCTGAGTCTTTTTTGGGGGGCCAGGGAAGTCACCTCGGGAAGGTCAGACCTCTGGCACATATGGGGACAGAAACCTTTCCAACAGATGGCACCCCATACTGGGGCCCCAACACTCATGTTCACCATAATATAGAAATTACTAAAAAATTAGATGGATCACTAATTTCTTACAAAGAATGACTTCAGCACTAAATAAAATAGTACCAAATGCAGAAGCTAGGCAAATAATAATTATATCTCTGGCTTTTAAAATTGCTAATGAATAATGGAAAAAATAATTAGGCTCTTAAAGGTAAAATCAGCACTCTTGAAAAAAATGGATCTCAGATACAATTAATATGAAATCTTGTAAGTATGATGTTTGGGTAGAAGTTATTTTCAGATGTTGGAAGAAATATCAAAATTTAAAATGTTTTAATTTTGTGAATCAAGGTTACCTCAAAAAGGATCTGTAAACAGGGCAATCCTGGAGACAAATTTTTTGATAATAATAACACCAAAAAAAACTCCCTGCTTCTGGATTATGCAGGAAGATTGACAAAGACAGGCATTGGACTATAGAAAAAGGCAAGGTAAGTTTTGGTGTTCAAAAACACTTATAGGGGCCTCATTAAATACCCTGTGTCAAATTCAGTTCAATTTTATCCTGTCATCATGAAGCAAACCGTTTCCCAGGGTAAATAAAAAACCTAAAGCCTAAAGGTATACTGCTTTGAGTGATAGATAAGATATAAAAGAGAGAACACAAAATAAGGATAAATCATAAATCAAACATGATAAAAATTTAAAAAGTAACCTTCACAAAGTTAGAGTTGAAGAAGTATTTTGCTTTTGTTTTTACATGTGAAGAAAAGTTATGAATAACATCAAAATTAATAAAGACTTAACTGAAACAGGAGAAATCTCTTAATTAGGAGAAATGATGTCTTATCTACTCATGTGACAATTAATAGGTTTTAAGGAGTACTCACAAACAAAGGAAGGTCTGGGCACGATTCTGTCTTTACCTTTACAGAAAAACAGAAATACCCAGTTTCAAGAAGTCAAAAGTCATTAGAAATCTTGATATCTAATGCAAAATGTAAGGGTATAGAGAAAAAATTATCAGCAAAGAAAAATTAGACCTATTGTTACCAATATACTTAAAAGCATAAAATGTTTCTGTCTTATATCTATATATCATTATTTCTAAAATTACAGAACAATACAAAAACAACAACAATAGCAACAAAAAACATTAAGAACCCGACTCAATTTTAAATTAATGCTGGCTTTAGAGTTGAAGTTTGTTTCTCTTCTCTAAATCCAAGCACTCTTTCTGAAGGAAACATGCAAAATCATTCTATCATGTCAGAAGAGCCACTTGATATGGGATAGAAAAAAAAACAAAAAACAAAATTAAGGGACTTTTTTATTACTACTAATCTCATGATTTTTTTACTTTGATTATGTTAAAGGTTTTCTTTAATGTATAAAATTTATATCAAAAACTATATTTTACATACCTGATAAATAGCCAGAATGTCAAATAAACTGAACTCAGAAAAATACCTTCTAAAAGATATTTATAAATCAAAACCTTAAAAAAATCTATACAGTCTCCTCAGTTGAAGCATATTTTTATAGTCTAAAAATTTATTTAATATTTTGAAATCAGTCAAGGAAATAGAGTAGAATGCTTAAAAGGGGAAAATCAGATAATCTTATCAATTGACACTGGCATATTTTTGAAAAATATAAAAATGATTAATTATAAAAAAACTTAGGAAATAATAAATGAGAAAATACTCAAGGTAATAAATAGTACAAATAGATCATCAGGCACTCTATTTAAGCAAAAAGAAAAAAATGTGTTCTCTATTAAATGTTAGCAACACATGCATGCCTCTTTTTAGCAGTCTTATGTATTTTAGACATTGAAGCTGTATCTGGCACAATCAGAAAGTAAAACAAACATCATTAGTTATGAGTGTGTATCCTTAAGTCATTTCTAAAGTTAAAAATGAATACTTGGAATTATAGTGTCTTTGTATAAAGGCTGGCACTCTCATAATAAGCACATGCTTGAACAAAAATCCCAGTTCTGTATACAAATGATGATCATATCTTTAGCTCCCCATACAACACTGACCCAAATCTGAGCATAATTGTTTTGTCACCAAAAACCAAAAAATTTGTTTCTGAAAATTATGCATTCAAACAATACAGAACATTAAAGAAATCAAAAACCTAAAATATGCAAAGTGCTAATTCAATAGAACAAATGGATTTTCACATGCAGAATGGAAATTTGTTTAAAAAATAAAAATAAATACTAAGCATTATATTAAGTCAATTTGAAATTTGTATTTCAAATCTTTTTATTTTTTGTATTGTTGTTGACATATATACTCTTTCCTCAATATAAAAATATAACCCACTCAGTCTGTATAATGCTACTCTTGTACATTATTTAAGAGATGATCATTTAGTGTCAATGACAAATCTTTGTGCCTATTTAACTTAAAATATAATTAAATATTTTTTTCCCATTTCTTTTTCCTCCCCCCAACACTTCCTCCATTGCTCCCTCCGAAACAAGCTGAACACAACATGAAGAGCAGAATTTTTGCATGGCTTCTGCATCAGTTACTGCAGCTGTGTTTCTGCCTTGCTTGAGCTCCAGACTTGAATTTACTGAATGACATATTACAAACTTTAAGAAAAAAATGAACTTTTTTCTACCCAAGATGTATTTGGTTATGGCGTCTTAGCACATCATTATAGACACTAAGAGATCATTCTAATTTCTCTACCAACTCTCAGAAAACACCAGCTGAAAGACAATACCTCAAACCATAAGATATTTAGGGAACATCCAAGATCCAAAGCATAATATAAAATCAACATAGAAAACGTAAATGTGTTTTTATTATTCTAACGTTATGATAATTTAAGAATAAACCATTTATTGTTCATGAGAATGTGCAGCACTGAGCTTCTTTGCAAAAATACTGAGAGTTTTTAAAAGGGTAATTGTGTTTTTTACACAGTTAACAATTCTGCCAACATATAATATGCTTGAGAGAACTGAAAATATGTGATTGAACAGAATTTCTTATAAAATATTCACAAAGGTATTACTTGTAGAACAAAGCTGTAGGACTGAAAATATGCATGAACTAAAAGAAATTGTGATAAAATGACCAGAGCTAGATTTGTGGCACAGACCTGTAATCCCAGCAATTAAGGAACTGGTTCATGAGGATGACAAGCCTCAGAGCTAGCAAAAACTATGTAACATGAACCTTCCTTCAAAAGGTGGCAAAAGACTGTATGCTGTTTATATTAATGTATATAATTATTGTTGTATAATTGTATGTTGTAATATATATCAATATGAGATAATGACGAAAAGGAAAAAAAATCTTCTAATACAGTAAATTTTAAATTACACATTGCATAGTATAGTTCATTTCACAGGAATATTGCAATAAAGGAGCTGTAATAAAATTATTTTTCACTCCTCACTGAGATATTTATTAGCACCTCTTATAAAATGTCTTCCTATTCAAGCACTTTATTCCTTTTATTTTTTTCAAAATTTAACATAAAGTTTTATCTTTAAAAATTAAATATTGCTTATTTTATAAAAATAATTTTTTATATTTGTATTTTGTACATCTATGTGACAACACACATAGAGAGACTTGCCAAATCTAAAAGTTGATATTTTGCATTTTCCTCGGGCCAGAAAAAGTTACCAAAGTGTTTGGAGCTTAAATTATATGAGATTTGGAGCTGCTCAACATGAGTGCTGGTAACCGTCCTCTGATCCTCTGGAGAAACTACTGAGTACTATAAAGCCATACTACCAGACCCAAAATATTGTTTCTAAATTCAGTTAGATTTGTCTCTATTCTTTTAATTTTGGTTTTACATAAAGAACTTACAATAACCTGCTTCTAAAATCATCTCCAATCCTGTTGTAATTAAGACTCAGATTTTTCATCCTTCACATTTCTTAGCATTTGCTTTAATGAGCAATATACATGGACAATACAACTATTATGTACAAGATTAGGTCATAATGTCCCCATGTCACCTCAGTGTTTCCTTCTATATAGTTTGATCTGAGTGGAAAAATAAAAGGCAAACAGTTAATCCTGCTATAAGATAATCCACAAAAACAAACAATATTTTATATCTACAATTATAAGGTTTGATATTTACTATGAAAAAATAGAGAACTAATATAAATAAAAATTTATATATAAATATATATGTTAGGATTTATACAGGTAAATATCCTCAATATTTTAAGTTTCTCACCCACATTTTTATAGCTTCTACTTTTTTATACATTTCTATATTTATCAATATTTTTCACAGTGTCTCTTTAAATACTTTATAAGATAGTAACACAGCTAGCATTCTCTGGCATAGTACTATCCATTTATATGAGCATAACAGTTTAATTCATATGTACACTGATAATCTTGTATTTAAAGTAATTAATTTCAAAGTGATAACCATTTGAGGTAAATTTTTAACTTTAATTGTGTTAAAAAGGATATTATTTGATTTTAAAAGGAAAGCACTAATATTTTAAGGTCATAAGAAAATAAAACTTGTTAAGTTAAGATTTATGTAAATAGCTCTGTGCTGAGACTTGGGGAAAAAGATGAGAGTGAAAATATGATAGTTAAAAATAAGACTGTTTAAATCATTCATTAATGTCACATCTAAATTTTTTACAGTCGACGTTATCTGAGATCACCTCAGAGGAAGATAAAAAATAATTAAGCACTTAATGCTGAAGATAAAAATAGATTTGTCCTACAAATTTACAGAGACTGTGATGAATACATCCTGTCACTCATTTTTAAATAGTTTTTAAAATATTCAAATGACACAAGTCTGTTCGGCCAGCTATTACAAAGACACAATATCTTATGCTCATACGCTATAAATTGGACAATTAAGATAAATTCAAACTTTATACTTCTTTTCTTTTTCTTTTTTTACCTAACTCAAGCTCACTAAAGCAATATGTTTAAGATAAAATTCTATTTTGTCTTTAATATGTCACAATAAGTGCTTATGCACACATGTGCTAATATACAAAATTTAAACAATCTGGTCATCATCATCTTTGAGTCTACAAAATCTGTGGTAATCTTAGATACAAATATTTTTTAAATAAACATGATAATTATTACAAGGGTAAGAGTAGAATTTACTTTTGTGTCTAGTATATTTTGTAATATGAAATTTCTAGCCAGGAATAGCCCCAAGATCTGGACCAGCAGTCTGAAAGTAACAAAGAAACACACAAAGCTTACATTAATCTTATGTGAATTGGTCTATGGCTCAGGAAAATAACTTGCTAACTTTTAACTCATAAATTATGCCATGATTAGCCAAAAGGCTTAGTACATTTTCTCAGAGCAGCATTCTAGTTTTCTTTCTGTGCTCTGCTCTTCCTCTTCCCAAAATTTTATAAGTCTGGTAGCCCCATACACACTTCCTATCTGCCTTCTGGCCAGTCAACATTTTATTAAATCAGTAAGAGACACATATTTACAATGTACCACAACATAGTCCCACAACAATGTTTTCACTTAGAAACATCATTGAGAATGGTTGATCTCTCAGAGCCTCAAAGATATTTATTTTTTATTGGTATTAACTTTAATAAGTTTTAGGTTCTTCTTTTTTGTTTTGTTTGAAACAAAGTTAATATGTATTTCCTTGGCTCTTTTACAACTCACTCTGCAGGCAGGCTGAAATAAAATCAGAAATTTGCCTGCCTCTCGCTATTGAATGCTGAGATTAAAGACATGTACCACCACCATCTGATTCTAGAGTTTTTCAAATGCATTTTTATGCACAAGCTTATACTCATGCAAGAATTAAAAGTATGTATCTTATTAGCATTAATGTGTGTTTATGTGATATATTTGTATGCATGTGTCTCTGTAAGTACTTGTGCATATGAGAATAAATGTGTACATGGGGAGGGTGCTTTCATGCATGTACAACTATGCACAAGTGACTCTCAGTCTCATTACATTAGGATCAATCTTCTCCATCTCAAAAAGCTTGAGGATAAAGCTCAGGTCATTAGTTATGCAATATGGACATTTACCCACTGATAATTGACTCCCCTAGTATTGTTATTTAAGTGATACCTGCTGTAAGGGACTCTAGGCTTAATGAGATTGGCACACTATCTTCATTCAATTAATGTAGGGTATTAAAATTAATGGTGATTCTGTATTTAAAATTACAAATGTCCTATAATTTTAAATATTTTAGAAATAACTTTTGGTATTTAAGTTAAAAACCATCACAAAACATAATATATAAAATTCTCTTTGTTCTAAACTTTGCTTGAGTCACCTGTTTATGTCTTCAGGATATTATACATGATAACAGATATATTTCTCATTTTGAAAATTACATATATAAGGGACTTAAACTATCAGTATACAATACACAAAAGCATTTTTAAAAATTGTATTAAATTGTTTTTTTTGTATATACCAACCATAGTTCCATTTTCTGCCCCTCCTGCAACTCACTCACCAGCTTCCACTCACTCCATTCACTTCTCAGAGAGAATAAGGCCTTCTATGGGGAGTCAACAAAGTCTTGCATTTCAATTTGAGGCAGGAGTAAACCCCTCCCCCATATCAAACTTCAGAAGGTATTTCTCTATAGGCATTAGATTATAGGAAGCCAATTTATGCACTGTTGATAAATTCTGATCACACTGCCAGAGGTCCCAACCAAAAAGAGTTTCAAATAAATAAAATAAAATAAAATAAAGTTCTTATGTTTATTCACTTCCAGGTACATTTTAGCATAATTTTGAAAAAAGTCTTTCTTTGGTTTATTTCAGATATCTTTTTGGTGCACTTCTGTAATAACTGACACACAAGTTGATGTTTATCTTTTTAAAAGTCCTCCTTTTTGCCTTCCATAACCACATTTATTTTCTTGATCTATAAACAACTAGTTCTTTCTACAACTTCCATTTATATTTCACTGTCCAAAGCATTGATAGACAAGATTTAAAGAATGTGAGGTTATTGTATTAATTTTTTTTTAATTGCATCTTACAGAAGCACCTGACAAGCTTATCTCAAAGAAATCTGTGACTGCTTTTTCATTGGCTTTCAAAATTGTAGTAACGAATGATTTCTCTGGAGACCAGGCTGACTTCACAATTACAAAGATCGGCTGCCTCTACCTCCTAAGTGCTGGGATTAAAGGCCTGAACTATGACCACCACCGCCCTACTGATTCTATGCAATCCCAGTCAGAATTTAAGACAGTTTTTATAAGCCTTAAAATGACAAGACTCAATTTCTTTTTTTAAAAATTCACATTTTATTTAACAGCAAAATTTATACTATATGAAATTAAAACATAATATTATTTTGAAACAGTTGATTTTCTTCTTTTTTTAAGTACCAAACAGTTTTTCTTCCACAATCTACTCCCACCAATCACCAAGATTTCCCCCACCATACTCCGTCTACTTCTCATAAAGGATAAAGCCTCCCAATGGGAGTCAACAAAGTCTGTATATCAAGTTTGAGCAGGACTGAGTCCTGTCTTTTTTTTATCAAGGCTGAGCAACAAATCCCTCTATAGAAAATTGACTCCAAAAGCTCCAGGACTAAATTCAGGTCACACTCAAGGAGGCCACACACACTGCCCAAGCTACACAACTGTCATCCACATTCAGAAGACTTAGTCCTGACCCACACAGGATCCCCAGCTGTCAGTCCAGAGTCAGTGAGTTTCCACTACCTTGGGTTAGTTGTTTCTGTAGGTTTTCCCATCTTGGTTTTGACCCTTTTCCCCATACAATCCTTTCTCTCTCTTTTAGACTGGACTGAAAGATCTTTCCTGTGCTTGGTTTTGGATCTTTGCATCTTCTCCCATCAGTTACTAGATTAAGGTTTTATGATGACAATTAGGATGGTCATCAGTTTTATAACAGAGAATGGCCAGTTCAGACACCTTCTCCACTTTTGCTTGAAGTCTTTCCTGTTTTCAGTCTTGTGGATCTCTGTGATTTTCCCTAGCACCAGGTTTCTCCCTAGCCCCTAAGAGCCTTTATAGATACCTATTTTGTTGTTCCTTCTCTCAGTCCCTTTCCTAACTCAGCAATCTCATTCCATTTTATTCTCTTTCTACTTCCCCTCACTTCCTTCATGCTCTCAATTTATTCAGGAAAACTTATTTATTTTCTCTTTCCAGGGAGATCCATGGATGTTTCTGTTAGGGTCCTCATTGGTACCTAGATTCTCTGGTGTTGTGGATTATAGTATGGTTATCTTTGCTTTAAGTCACTTATGAGTGAGTACATACCATGTTTATCTTTCTGAGTTTGTGTTACCTCACTCAAGATGGTTTTATTCTAGTTCCATCTATTGTCCTAAAATTTAAAGATTTTGTTTTCTCCTGGGTAATACTTCATTGTGTAAATATACCACATTTATTTTAATATCTTTTATTCAGCTGAGGGACATCAAGGTTGTTTCCAGTTTCTTGCTATTACAAATATTGCTGCTACAAGCACAAATGAGCAAATGTCTTTGTGGTATGAATATGCATCCTTTGGATATTTGCTCAAGAGTGGTATTGCTGAATCATGAGATAGATTGATTCTCAGATTTCTGGGAAAACACTCTAAGTATTTCCAAAGTGGCTGTACAAGTTTACAATCCTAAGGGCAATTGAGAAGTGTTTCTTTTACTTTATAGTTCCTCTAGTATAGGCTGCCATCAGTGCTTTTCATCTTTGCCATTATGATCGATTGTTTTGATTTGCATTTTCCTGATGGCTAAGGATTTTGAGAAATCTTTTAAGTGTGTTTAAGACTTAGAAATTATTTTGCTGATAGTTCTTTTTTAAATCTGCACACCATTTTTAATTGGATTATTTGATATTTTGATATATAATTTCTTGCATTCTTTATATATTTAAGAGATCAGCTGGGTCAGAAATAGGGTGGTAAATTTCTATTCCCATTCAGTAGGCTATGATTTTGTCTCATTGACAATGTCCTTTGCCCTGCAAAAGTATTTTTGTTTCAGGACAAGTCCCCAGTAACTGTGCTACCAGTGCTATATTTAAGAAGTAGTCTCCTGTGCCAAGTTATTTAAGCCTGTTTCCCACTTTCTCTTTTATCAGGTTAAATGTAAGTGGATTTATGTTGACATCTTTGATCCCTTTGAGTTGAGTGTTGTGTGGGGTTATAGTAACAGATTTTTTTTTTCTTGCATTTATCTACTTGGCATCATCCATCTATGTTGTCACAATTTGTAGAAGATTTTTTCCATTGTATATTTTTGGCTTCTTATTCAAAAATCATATGTTTATAGCTGTGAGAATTAATGTCATGGTCTTCAGTATGATCTCATTGATCTATGTGTCTTGTTTTATGCCAATACCAAGCTGTTTTTATTACTGTAGCTCTACAGTAGGGCTTGAAGTCATAAATTGTAATGCCTCCAGGAGTTCTTTTATTAAACAGAAGTGTTTTGATTATCCTTGGTCTTTTGTTTTTCTATATAGAGTTGAGTGTAGTTATTTGAAGGTCTATGAAGAATTGTATTAATATTTTTATGGGGTTGGCATGGAATCTGTATATTGGTTTTAGTAATATTGCCATTTTTATTTTGTTTTATCTACCTATCAAGAGGATAGAAGATCTTTATATTTTCTGATATCTTCACCATTTTTTTCAGTGATTTAAAGATCTTGCCATAAAGGTCTTTCACTTCTTTAGTTAGAGTTACCTCAACATTTTTTATGTTATTTGTGGCTATTGTAATGGGGAATGTTTCTAAGACTTCTTTTTAAGCTATTTATTTTTCTGTATAAAAAGGCCATTAATTTTTTTTTACAATTAATCCTGTATTCTGCCATATTGCTGAAAGTGTTTATTAGTAGTAGAAGTTCTCTGGTAGAATTATAGGGGTCACTTAGTTTTCTTATTAGATCACCTGCTAATATTGAAAGTTAAATTTTTTCTTGACTAATTTATATCCCCTTAATATACTTTTGTTGTCTTATAGTACTAGCAAGAATTTCAAGTGGTACATTGAATAGATATGGAGAAACCGGACTGCCTGGTTTTGTTCCTCATTTTAGTAAAATTGCTGTTGGTTTTTGGCTTTGTTGTGTATTGCCTTTATTATGTTTATGTATGATTTTTTTATATACCTGATCTTTCCAAATCTTTTATCATGAAGGAGTGTTTGATTTTTCTCAAAGCCTTTATCATATAATGAGATTAGTGTGTGTGTGTGTTTTATTTCAATTTGTTTATATTTTTATGACATTGACATTTTTTTGTATTTTTAACCATCCAAGGATGTGTGGGATGAATTCTACTTAATCATGGTGGATAATTTTTTTGATGTGTCTTGAATTTGGTCTGCCAGTATCTAATTGAGTATTTCTGCATCTATGTTTATTAGTGAGATTGATCTGTAATTCTCTCTCTTTGTTTTGTCTTTGTGTTATTTGGGGATCAGGGTTATTGTAGCCTCGTATAAGTAATTTTGTAATGTTCCTTCTGTTTCTACTGTGTAAAACAATTTATGGAATATTAGTATTAGTTCTTTGAAATTCTGGTAGAATTTTGTGCTAAAAGCTTCAAAACCTGGTTTGGGGATGGAAAATTTTAAATAACTGCTTCTATTTTCTTTGGGTTATCATTCTATCTAAGCTATTTATCTGGTTTTGATTTAATTTTAGTAAGTGGTACTTATTCAGCATATTGTTAATTTCTTGTAGGCTTGTGTGTGTGTATGTGTGTGTGTAGTACAATTTTTTGAAGTATGACCTGATGATTCTCTGTATTTTGTCAGTGTGTGCTATTAGGTCCCACTTTTCATTTCTGATGTTGTTAATTTGGAAATTCTCTCTCTGCCTTTTGGTTAAATTAGGTAAAGTCTTGGTTTTTTTGGTGATTTTCTCAAATAATCAACTTTTTGTTTTATTGATTCCTTGTATTGGTCTCTTTGTGTCCATTTTATTGGCTTCAGCCCCGAGTTTAATTATTTTCTCCAATATACTTTTGCGGTGAGTTTGCTTTGTTGTTATTGTTGTTTTAGGGCTTTAAGGTATGCTGTTAAGTCACTGTTGTGAGATTTCTCTTGATTCTGTATGCCAGCACTTACTGCTATGAACTTTTTTCTTAGCAATGCTTTCATTGTATCTCATAATATGTTTAGGTATGTTGTGGACTTATTTTTATTAAATTTTATAAATTATTATTGTTTTTTCTTTCTTGACCCAGACGTGGTGGTTCAGTTGAGAGCTGTCCAGTTTCTTTGAGTTTGTAGGCTTTCTATAGTTTGTTATTTTGTTAATTTTTAACTTTAGGCCATGGTGATTTGAAAGCATACAAAGGGTTATTCCAATTGTTTTTATCTATGCATGTTAGATTTATAACCAAGTATATGGTCAGTTTTAGGGAAGGTTCCATAAGGTTCTGAGAAGAAGGTATATTTCTTTGAGTTTAAGCTGAAAGTTTTCTATATACACTTCTGTGCATCTCTGAGCTGAAGCCTACTTGATTGTGGTGGATGATTTTTTGATATGTTGTTGGATTCAGTTTGCCCTTTACATTGAGTATTTTTGCATCATTGTTTATGAGAAAGTGTGGTCTGTAATTCTCTTTCTTTGTTGCATCTTTGAGTGGCTTGGATATCAGGGTGATTATGGCCTCATAAAAAGTGTTCAGCAATTTTCCTTTAGTTTCTATGGCATGGAACAGTTTGAGGAGTTTTGGTATGAGTTTTTCTTTGAATATCTGGTAGAATTCTGCAGTGAAACCATCTGATCCTGGGATTTTTTTTTTATTTGGGAGACTTTTAATAACAGCTTCAAATTTCCCTTGGTGTTATAGGTCTGTTTAGGTCTTCAATCTGTTCTTTATTTAATTTTGGTAATTGGTACTTTTCCAGAAAGCTATTTCTTTTGGGCTTTCCATTTTAGTAGAGTATAGATTTTCAATGTATGACCTAATAATTTTCTGAATTTCTCTGAACAGCATGATCCCCTGTGTCCAATGAGGAGTAGGAGCTAAGTGGCTTCAGTCTGCGAAGATCAGCATGGAGGGGGAGGTGAGAGAGTCTCCCCAACCCAGGGAGACCTCATCCCAGATGCCAGAGCCACAGTACCAGATTTGACCTCAGGGACAAGCCTGCTCTGGACCAGGGCTGGGCTGAGAAAAACCTTCCCCAGGAATCCTAAGGGTCACATATCATATGCCCAGGCTCCCCGTTCAAGGCAGGCTTCATCATCACAGAGAAATGGACATCTCTCTGAAAAGCATGACTCTGTGTTGTCTGAAGCAGAGTGGGAGTTAGGTGGTTTCATCCACCTTTTTTTAATGGCACATGCTCAGACCTTGTTGACACCTCCTCAGCAGAGCTAAGGATTGAGGACATATCTCAGCCTATCTCAGCATGCCTTGTCAAACAAGCTCTCATCTGTCTATGAAAACTGTACCTTGAGAACAGTCTGGGTGGCCAGCTTAGGCAGTAGTTTTTTGAATCTCAATAAACCATGCATGCATTACTTCTCTAGGAGAGCTTTGCTCTGTGTATCTAAGAGCAATTAACACCTAAAAAGGTGCCTTAATGGATGCTCTTTGCTGATAAATATGCTGTAGGCAGACAGTTAAACAAAAGAACTAAAAGCCTTACTTCACCAAACAGTGCATATGTAAAGATCCAGGAGGGGTCAAACAGCTTTTTAAGATTGTTTAAAAACCTTATTCAAAAATAAGTTTCTAGGGTTATGGTTAGCATCTTAGTTACATTTAGTTGATTGATTTGTTCCTGAAGCAAGATGGAATAATTAAGAAATTTTGTCCCCATCCAAGTACTAACCAGACCCAACCTTGCTTAGCTTTCCAGATCAGACAAGATCCAGCACATTCAGGGTGGAGCTTTGGGGAGCTTACTGAATCAATAACAGCCATCTGGGAACCATCTGGAAAAGGAACTAAGCCCTCCAAGGATAGGCAACTGTCCCCTGACATGAGCAATATATGGAGCCTCAAAGGGAGGCATCAGACTGTGTTTTTGTGCATAGACTGGCACCTTGGAGCCCATACCCTCTAGAAGAACACCTAACCCAGTCTTGACATTAGGATGAGGAAATTGGAGTTGTCTGGAGTGGAGCCTGAGCAAATCCACCTTGGAACTTCTTGCCCTTTCTGGGGAGCTAATAGGGGAATGGGAAGAAGGGAGGCTGAAACCTGATCTGGAGGGGTCAGGAGGAGGAAGGAAGTTGGAACAAGGGGATACATGGATCAAAAAGAGACTTTATTCTATAAAAATAAATAAGTAAAAATAAATAAATAAAAAATAAATTCATCTGACTAGATCTTTTTTTATCTATTGTGATAGTCGACTTCTCTTCATTGAATTATTAGAGACCATACAGGAAGTGAAACAAATCACCTGGTATCTGGGATTGCAAATTAATGATGACATCTCTTTCATCAATGCTAATTCTTAAGCCATAAGATTAATTTTGTGTATTAATATATGTATGGTCTGATGGAGGAGATGTTGAGTAATGACTTTCTGGGCATGTGATGGCTTTGCAGACTAAGCTGCTGTTCGATTCAAGTTTTCAGCTGTGACAGCAGTTTGAGTCAGTGAAACTGTGTTAGCTACTGCTCCTCCTACTGCCAGCAGTAATTAATAACTTCATTACTACATAATTACAATGCCAGTTGTAATAAATAACTACAGAAATAACTACAGTAAGAAGAAAATTCATTACCCATCTGTGTTTTTTCCTATGGCCAGAATTTCTTGATCTGTTACTGTTTGAACATCTCTAGAGGGTACCCATATTAATGTTTGGGTCAGTAGGAGGTTAGTTGACTGCCATTAGAGAGAAATGGAATCTCTTCACCTGACAAATCTTATAGGACAGAATCAACATAGCTTCCTCAAAGCTAAGGAAATTAATATAAAAGAAAACTTTAATTAGAGCCATATTAGGATCTCTCTTCTTTTCTGGGGATAATATCTTTGCAAAAGCTTCTTAATGGTTCTATTAGCTCTTTCTACAATGGCTTGTGTCTGTGGGTTATAAGAGAGTCCTGTTGCTTGAGATATCATCCAGAAGCCTAAGATTTATTAAGCTGTTGTTATACATAAGCAAGGCCACTATCAGTTTTAATGGCTTAGAGTACTCCTATAACTAGCATGGGTGACATAATTGCCTTTATAATGTTGGAAGCTTTTTTCCAGGAAATGTTAAGTGCAAACATGAACCTAGAACAAGTATCAATAATTGCATGCACATACCTTAAATTGCCAAAAAGAGCATAATGTGTCACATCCATCTGTCAAATCACATTTGGTATCAAACCTTGTGGGTTGACTCTAGCCCTTTGTAGAGGCCCTAGGGAGGGGCAACATTGTGCAAGTGGCAAAGGTTTTGGGTAGGTGCTTGCATTGAAAAATTGGTAACTCTGGAAGTAATTTATGTAAATTTTGAGGGGATAAATGAAACTGATAGTGTAATGCTCTATCCTATTTTAGCAAATCATCTATAGCTGTCAGTATAATAGAGTCAATTATTTCATTTTCCTTAGCTGATATTTCTCATAACTTGAAATGAGATGTAATATGAGACAGTTACCATGGTCTTCTCCTTTGGTTTAATAATCTTATATTAGAGGCATGGTATTGTCTATAGGCTTTGTTGTGCCCTGGTAGTGAGGCCCCCAAATAGATCACCAAAAACATGTACTGTCTGAAATGCAAAAGCAAGGTTTATTGAAAATTTCTAGTTGAGACAAGACCTTGGTCCAGTGCACAGGGTGACAGTGGCTGGAGGTGGTACCCTTCTGCAAGCTAGATTTTTAAAGGCAAAAATTGTAAGATAATACATCAATTAGGGGTTTTAGTGTGTACACAATTCTAGTTAACTCATTTAGTTTAGTTGGGGAATTTCCAGAATTTCTCTGCTATCTTAGCTGCCTGTTTGCCAAGCCTTCCCTAGATTATCTCCTGCATGGAGACATTTGATGCCTATCAAATGGCCCTATGCTACTTTCTGTACTGGACATTCCGTTGTTATTTTAACTGCTATCAGATAGCCCTTAGGCTACCTCTCCTGTAGCCTGTCTCACATTAAAACTTGAGGTTCAAAAATTAAGGTGCTTAACTTCTCTAGTTCATCAGTTTATGGTGTTATGCCTGCATGCAAGAATTTCCAGGATCACCACCAGGGAAACTGGGCACACTGTAAAGAGTAAGAATTTTATTGTTACATACAGGTTACATACAGGTTCCTAGGTACCTGAGTAGATAGCCTAATTCCAGTGCAGTGGAAAGGCAAAGACCCTGAGCCCTGATAGGCAGGAGTCTTTAAGGCAAAACATATGTAAGCAAGATGCAACACACCTTGATATTCCAGGATTGGGCAAAGGTACTGCAGCAATTTGTATGAATTCAACTTTTGAATCCATTTTCTGCTGCGGTCACTCACAGACCTGGGCCATGGTCCCAGATATCAACCTGTGAATGAATCCAGGTCCTTACAAAGAGATCCCTTTTTCTAGAAAGGGCCAATACTCAAACCATTTAGATTGCATATTGATTGCCTGAAAAATATTAATAGGCTCATTTTGACATTCTCTGAGACTTTAAAATGGGGTAACGTTTCTCCAGTTGTAGAGAACCAGGATTTGGAATCACAAATGTCTCTCTGCTTTACCTTTTCTTTGGATGACAATATCATAAGTTGTTTTCTTGTCATCTGAGAAATATAGGGTTGCATGTGTAATAATATTTGAGGAGGGAACTGAATGAATGGCAATCTCTATTGGAAGAGATGAGAGCTGAGACAAAAATCTTACTTTTCTGCAAATGATTTTAAATTATGCCAGTAAATCTAGCAAACATTTTCTGGAAGAAAATGTAGTCTTCCCATAGTGTCTGGGTATTTCTCAATGTAAATGGAAGAATAAGTGTACTTGGATCTCTCATATTTGTTCTTAAAGCTAACATTTATGCCTTCACTCCCATGTGGAATGTTTGGTCAAATTTGGAAATCATCTTATGTAAGTCAGATGGGCCTGATAAGTAAAAGTATCACTTGGTACCTGATAGCTGGCTGATACATATTAGGTTTCCATACTTTGAAGGCAAAATGTCCTCTATTTTGAGGTTCTAGGGATATTTGAAAAAAAAAATCCTTAATGTCCAATATCATTACATATGGAGAAATGGAGGATGTGGAAAGCCAGACTGTAGCAATCTCATCTTTGTCATCTGATAATTTACTAGCCTTATATGTTGTAAGAGACAGAATGTGCCTGACTTTTTGGAATAACAAAATTGGGAATATTGTACCTGCTTTTCTTGGCCTGACAGTTGATTAATGGAAATAGGATTGAACAGTCTCAGGTGGGCATCTCCCCTTAGAACTGTGAAAGCTACCAGTTTGAAGAATGGATGTTAGTAATTATAGCAGCATCTGTGCTCTTGTTCATCAGTTTCCTAATTGGTTGGTCAGCATGTGTACAACATGGTCCAGCACAGGGAAAAAAAATGTAGCCAGGAAGCCACCAGGGACGCCCCCTGCAAAAATGCAGGCTCAGTCTCAGCAAGGTCAGATATTGAACTAGAATTATCAGGCCAAGGTACTGTGGAGGAGGGTTAGCCTAGACATAGACTGGTCAAAAGAAGAAGTTGGGTCCTCCTTAGTCTTCTTTTTTTCTGGGTTTTCCCTTTCTGCCTGCTCTTTGTCTAGGGTTTTGTCCGCTGACTAATGAGGTGAATGGGTCATGGGTGGATCTGAGGTGATTGATAGGTTAGCACTGCATTGTCCCTGGTAATACTGATTATGCATTTCAATGACTTCTTCTGGTGAGGAAGATTTTAAACTGGCAATTACAGCCACAAGAACTGGTGTAAAAGAGAGCCTCAGTGTTGTTTTTCCTGAAGCTACTTCTCTTTTGCTGGCAAAATTTACCAGTACTGTCATCTGTACATCAGGTTTCCATGTCTTCTCTAGAGAGATCCATGGGGCCAACACTACAGGCTTACACCAAAATTTTTCCAGCTTTTTGTCTTTACACAGAGACCCCAACTGATAAGGAGAGCCTTTAAAGCTCCAATGTGAATTTTCCAGAAGGAGAAGAAATATTTTCCATTGCTTACAGTACAAGACAAACAACAAGCAAAACAGAGTTTCAATTGTGGATGACCATGTCTTGTGCTTAGCAAAGGACTTTTCCTTGCTATGACACCAGTAGCTGCATGCTCACATGGTATATTGGTTGGAATCAGGAAAGGCAGATCTCCAACTGTAATATGTACCTGTGCCTGTATCCTAAGAGTTATGGGAGATAGATGGAAGGGCAAGGGATAAATGGTATCAACCACTCAGAATAAGTCTCCAGGTCATATTGACTATGGAAGAAATGGAAAACCCCGGTATGCCTCTAGAAGGGATAGAACAGTACAAATCTAGAATAAATTGATCCAGCTTTGGATGATGTTTTAATCATCAGAACACAGCCCCTGCAGATGATACAGATAAAAATATTAACCACAAAAGTCAGAACTACTCTTATCTTGCATGACATTATAACCATATTTGCTGCCAACTAGGCGAACTTTCAACCCATAGACATGCCTAATTATTAATGTTTTGTAGCTTGCACTTGTACACTTATGGCATTAGAGAACTAGGCTACCTAGGGTAGAGTTGGGAGGCAGAGATTGGGAGCCATCTGACAATTGTTATAATAACTTTTCAAAACATAAAAAATAGAAATTGATTGTAAAATTGTTCATGTAAAACATTTAAAATTATATAAATAAAGATGGCTCAAGGTATTCAGGGGCCACTTGCTTGAAGGACAACTTGTAGGCACAGTCTATTCTTGGTACTGACTTCACACATTTGTCCCTGGTCCACAAACCTAACTGGGGCGGCTTCTCAACAAATAAAAACAAGAGAGGACAGTTGTTTGTTTGTTTGTGTGTGTGTATGTGTGTGTGTGTGTGTAGCACAGAGGGAGAGAGAACTGGGAGAGGAGATGAAATAGGTGACCATTTAGAAGGTAATATGGAAACTTAGTACAGTACAAAATTCTTGGACCCTATGAAGTTGATCCAAGCAAGGACTCTTAGCAATGGAAGATATGGCGCATGATGCAGTCATCTTCTATATCCAGGCAAAGCTTGTAGTTGTGGGACTGGGACACCAATTCATCCATAAAATCTGCAACCCACAGTCTGCTGTGTCAGCAGGATATGCAGGGTTAATGGTGGATCAGAGCCTGTTGGAGATTTCATTCAGTAACTGATATAATATAAGGTTTACAACACAAGAGAAAACCCTTGCCCAACAGCCAGGTAGCATTCTACAACTGAATGCTCATAGAGATAGCATAGAAACAAAGATGACTACTTTTTTTAAGGCAAATAAATTATTCCTAATATTTTTCTATATTCATTAGGATCAGTGGCTATCCCAATAATGATCAAAGAGATAGAGCTCAGGGAATTCCATGAGGTGGGAAGGAAGAATTGTAGGAGTCAGAGTTGTGAAGGACACTTGGAGAAAACAGTTCACTTGGGGCCTCACAGAGAATGAAGCTACAACCACAGAGCCCAGGCCCTGGTCCTTCTGAATTCAGGCTGCAACTTTTTTAACTTGTTGTTTCTGTTGGACTTTTACCAATGAGAGTGGGTCTGTAAGTTTTAATTCTTTTTCCTGCTTGGAGAACCCTTTCCCTTGCACTTG
>PVIH01007144.1:75575-103573 GCA_004025045.1 Sigmodon hispidus
GGAGGAGAGGGGAGAAGAGAGGCAGTGGTTGGAATGTAATGTATGAGAGAAAAACAAATAAATTAACACATAAATAAACTTCAGTCTCTAAAAATGGACTGGGCTAGGGAGAGTTCTGGCTCTTTTTCCTACTCTTCCCAGTGTTGCCTCCTTGCAAAGAAATTGTCTGAAAATATAATAAGAGCAAAGCATTTATTCACTATGTCATGTGTGAATCCTAATATACATATCACTAGAATTATGTAAAATTTTATAAAGGAGAATTTTTACATCTAAGTAAATTTTTGAATTTTCTATGTGAGAATTGGTCAAGCACAGGTATTTTAAATATATTTTTAATAATCTTTTGTAATTATATTATACCATTTCTCCTTTCTCTTTCCTCACTTCAAACCCTACCATGTACATAATACCTTGGCTTTTTTTCTGTTATAGTCTTTAACATAAACATTGTGTGTGTCACTAAATGCATCTATACATCCTATTCAGTCCACAAAATATTACATGTATGTGTAAGTTTTCCGGGATGCCTACTTAGAATTGGATAACCATTTGGTATACTCTATCCTGGAAAAGACTATTTCTCATAAATATTTCTTTGCCTTAAGTTACTTGAGTTGTGGTGTCTAGGGTTATGAATCATGTAATACAATATTGACACTTGCTACTCCAAAATAATTTTTCTTTTTTTTTTACATGTTTCAGTCTCCTTTCTTAATTTTTTCCAATTCTATTTTGAGCATGTACCAGTTTCTTGTTAAGACAGCTATAGTACTTATCCTGAATAGCATGAATACCTCTCTTACAACAAGAAAATCCTAAAAATATCACTACTAAAAATAAAATAAAGCATGATTTTCTACTCACCTAGGAATAAACAGCCCAGGGTTGACCAAATATATGTTTGTATTATATTTGAGAATAGAAAAATTAACATATTACACAAGAGTTCTAGAAGCTTCTATTAAGAAGAGACACATTTCCTCATAGGATTTTCTAACTTTAGCATAAACTGGGTGATATATCCATTCAAAGAGAAAAAGTGAATGTCTGAAGAAAGAGATTTTTGTGTTTTATATTATGACTACGTCACCATTTCCAGGAGAAAAAGACACTCTTCAAGGAAGGAACTTCTTCATACTTATATGTACAGAGACCTAGAATAACATGCATAAATGTTTATTGAATGAATGAATAATCTTTGTATAAATAGAATTAGTAAAAACCATTAAATAGCAGAAGCATTTATTTCAATTTTAGTAGGAAAAACTATATTGACATTATCCAATATAAATCATCTATGATAGTACTACTAAGCCTTCTATTTAATACTAGAGTATCTTTTTTGAAGGTAACACTTCACAATGTAATGTTCTGAAGTGGCGTTTGAGAATTATGAGTTCTAAATCCAATGAACACTAGGCCATTTAAAGCAAGTGTTTACATAGGAATTTGTCTTTACTACAATTTTTTACAAATTTGTTTTCTGATGATTTCTATATATATAATATATTTTAACTATCCTAACCCTAAATTTCTTTTTTATCCTATCTTCTTTTCAACATTCCATCTTCCTACAAGACCAAGTTTTACTAGCCCCATGTGTGTTAGCATAGGTATGTTACTCTTCGTTAGACACTGGTAAGTTCACAAGTGAGTACAAGATTCAAAACATTATATTGTTCTCCCACAGATTCAACCATATCCAACAGTTCAGCAGAGAGGGCTCTACTCTTTGACTCACTTCCAAATTTATAACTGATGTATATCAATTCCTAAACTGATGGTCCACTGGCCAAGTCTTATGCATGCCTAGAAGAAGTAGCCATGGCAGCTGGAAGATCATAATTGCAATGATGTATCATGACCTGAAAATAGTGTACCATAACTCATTTTGCTATCTTTTAGCTCCTACATTTCTACAGACCCTGTTTTTACTACATATTAGTTCTACTGATTCCCAAGACCTAAAACCTGCTCAGTCACTTGTGGGACAGGCTAAAGTCCATTAAATACCTGTTTGATTCCAACCATAAGTTATGCCACTATTTTACTAGTAGCCAATTGAGCCTGAGAAGTGGATAGTGTAATTCATAGTATTCAAAGCTGAGTAAGAATATCAACACTCCACTGCCCATCCCCAAATTTGAATGTCACATTCTGCCACTATTAAAATTAACCAGTAGAGATAAAATTTACAGCTCAGCCCCAGCTTGAACTCACTGTCTTTTGTAACCAAATTAGGTGATATTATTTTCAATAGAGTCCTATAAATTAATTCTGTTAAAAAACCTAAAGCAATACCAAGAGGCTACATTGCTTTTGGAGCTTCTGGATTCTCATTGATTAATATATCAAAAGGTACACTCTATATTTGCCTTGAAATTTTATGTAGCATGTTGTAATAGGAGTTATTTTCAGCAAGTCAAAATGCCTTCTCATCAAATCTTTTAGGAAATATAATTTATTTTTAGCTTAGGTACAGGGAAGTACACTTACATAGAGCTTTTCATACCTTTTTCACTTGGTTTAATATACACCATTCCACTGGCATTGACTGTCTTCCCATATTGTTTTCTATGAGAAATCTCTCTAGCTCCCATTTTCCTTCTATTTTCATGACAGGTATGTCATATGCAACTCTCTCTCCTAAGGAATCTCAGACTTCACTGGCTCTTTATATTTTCTGACAACTATGGGTACTTTATGTTATTAATAAAATTCTGATTAAATTCTAGGATCCACATATGTGATAGGTTATATAGTGTTTTACTTTCTATACCTGAATTATCTTCCTAAGCATACATTTTTCATTTTACTCTTTTATCTGCAAATTTCCTGTTTTAAGTTTTAGAATCATTTTTAAATTAAAAAAGTCTTCTTCTCATGTATCCCCCTGTTCATGCTTTCTTCCCTCCTCCCAATCCTTCCCAGTTTGTCTTCAGCCTCCCACACCCCATCCCTCCATCCCCTCCCTCAAAAGGGCAATAAGGCTCAAGGTGGGTCAGTTCAGCCTGGTGTATCCACACTAGGAAGATCTGATTTCCTCATTCCAATATCATGACTGGGTTATGTGCTCCTCTGCAGGGGAAGGGCTCCAAGGTATCAGCCCATGCACAGGAACACATACTGCCCATGACAATCATACTGCCCATGACAATCAATAGTCATTTACCCTTGGAGGACCTAGCTTCTTATACCTATAGTTACCTAGTGGTTATATTTAATTCAGTGAGCTACCCGGGGCTCTAGTCAGCCATCTTTGTAAGACTCCTCATAATCCCTATCCTCTTGTTCATACAGACTCTCCTCCTGGGCTCTTCAGCTGGACCAGGAGTTAGTCCAGGTGCTCAGCCATGAATCTCTGCCTCCATTCATTGTTGGATGTACATTCTGGAATGACACTTAGGGTGGTTATTCATTTGATTATAAGGGAAGTCCTGTATAGGCACCCCCTCTCCTATTGGTTGGAGATCTAACAAGGAGCATCCTGTGAGTTCTTGGAGGTCATAATTGCAATGTAATCAACTTTGTAATCGTTTTCTAAGACCTGTACAGTTTTGTGAGCATATTCTAAATATAATCATGAGGACATTTATATTTAGCCTATAAAAACTATATTAAGGATTACATTTATGCATATTATTATAACACAATTAATAGTTTGATTTGGGGAAAAATGTTTATATTTTCACCTTAAAATATATGTAAAAATTAAATTAAGTGCTCACTTAAAACAATGTGTTGGAATTAGTAAGGGGAACACCAAAAATATTCTATACTAATACTGTTTTAATAATAAGATGTGATAAAATATAAAATAATAATTCCAGCTTAAATGGTAGTTTTGGTATTGAAAAATAAAAAGTTATGCACTTATTATTGTCACTTTATCCTTGCCATGTATAGTTTCATATAACAAAATCTTATTGTCACAAGAATTTTAACATGAGAATACCGTGAAATTTCTACTAAAATATTACTTTGACAAGCTAAACAAAAATGAAGATCATTTTTTAAATATGTTTTCTGTAAGAATTTGACATTTCTTAGGAGTGTTCTATGCAAGAATATTGTGTTATCTTCTGGAAAACAAGGAGGACATGTGTCTCAGATGTTTAACTGTCTATTATTAGTCTGATAATGAGAACTAATTAAGAAAGTGCAGTCTTATGACATTGGACAGAACAGTAGCTAGTTAGAGAACAGATCACAACAACCAACAAATAAAGCACTTTCTCCAGTATTTCTCTCCTTTTCTCCTTGTCCTGTCTGATGCCTCTCATCTCAATGGTATTCTGTATGTGTATATTCCAGTCTCCTGTAAATCCATAAAGATAAAAACCAAAACCAAAAACAAAGCAAAACCAAAACAAAATAAATTTCTCTTTCTATGTCTAGTCTCCTGCCTGAACTTCCAAAAGTTTATGAAAGTGTAATTATGAGGTCAGCATGGGCTATAGTGTGAGTTCCAGGACATTCAGGGCTACAAAGAGAAAGCCTGTCAAGAAAAACAAAAGAATGACAACAAAAAGAGTTGTCTGGTCTGTACTCAAGACTGTAGAAAACCAATCCATTCATTTAAATACTATTTTATAATTTTCAGTGTTTATTTGTCTTACAGATATTGTGGCAAATTTACTCCAAAGTTATGCATTTCGAATCTGCAGTGAATGGAATTGTGTTTTTGGTAATGTAGATGGCAGTAAAGCATTCAGGATATTTTGAGTTTCTCTGTATTTTCCCATAGACATCAATGAAGCATGAAACCTTGACAGGATAATTGGTCTTAGACATTATTTTTTATGTATCCTATATAGTTTGCAAACATAATTGTATTTTAGCAACTTTTATTGTATTGTTCTTGGCAAACACTACAATATTCTATTTCTGATAAGGGTATAAAAGGTCTGTTTGCTGTCAATAAAATTGTCATAGTCTCAGTCTTGCTATGACTTCCCAAAAGCCTGATTTATTCCTCCATGGATATATTATGTAATCCTGGCCCTGTAAATAAAGATGGGTACCTATAGAAGATTCTTTTTTTAAGTAAGGGGATTTGATGTTAATATTTGTGTAATTAGTGATTTATTTAAATATATACTCCCAACATTCATTTTTCATTTGAAGGTATAAGATTACCTTTTACTTAGTGCAGTGGACAGCTAATGACTACTGATTTTCTAACACTATTTACAACAATATTTTCTTCAGCTTTATCTAAAAGTTTTATTATGGATTAAGACATCTCACATTTCATTGGCTAACATATTACAATACTTATTTAACTTGATTTTTTTTTTCAAATTTAGCCAGTATAAATTATGATAAATTATATTGAACCTCCACTGTCTACAACTGACTTGTACAGGATTATTTATTTATTTATTTATTTATTTATTTATTTATTTATTTATTTATTTATAGAATAAAGTCTTTCTTATCATGTATCCCCTTCCAGGTCCCTTTCCTTTCCCAACCCCTCCCTGTCAGCCTTCAGCCTCCCTCCTCCCCAGCCCCCTCCAGTTCCTCCCCAGAAAGAACAAGAGGTCCCAAGGTGGATTAGCTCAGCTTCCACTCCAGGCAGGTCCAATTTTCTCATGCTAATATCAAGACTGGGTTATGTGTTCTGTGGAGTGAATGGGCTCCAAGGTGCCAGTCCATACACATAAACACAGTCTGAACTCTCCTCTTGAGGCTCCACATACTGCCCATGTCAGTAGACAGTTGCCTGTCCTTGGAGGGGCTAGTTTCTTTTCTTAATGTTTCCCAGGTGGCTGTTCTTGATTTAATGAGCTCACCAGAGCTCCAGCCAGTTAACACTGTGATAATTTTCCTCATAGTCTCTATCCCCTTGCTCATATAGAGTCTCCTCCTCCACTATTAGCTGGAGCAGGGACTCAGTCCAGTGCTCAGCCATGTAGCCCTGCCTCTACCTCTATTCATTGTTAGATGTAAGTTTTGTGGTGGCACTTAGGGTGGCTATTCATTTGATTACATGGAAGTCCTCTTTAGGCAACACCTTCACTGTTGGTTAGAGAACTAGCCAGGGCCATCCTGTGAGTTCTTGGAGGTTTCCCTAGCACCTTCCTTAGCACCCAGTGTTTTTCCAACCCCACATTGGCTTCCTCTATTAGGATTTCCATCTTTTGTTTTTCTCTCTCTCCTGGTTGTTCCTCTCACTCAGTCATCTTCTATTCTCCTGACTTGTTCCCTCATCTTCTTGGTTGCAATCTTTTATGCTCCCAGTTAGCTAAGGAGATCTTCTCTATTTTCTCTTCCTAGGGGACTCACTGGATATCTCTCTTAAGTTTCTTTAGATCCCAAGCTGTTCAGTGGTTGTGGGTTGCAGCTTGGGTGTTCTTTGCGTTTTGTTTGAAGTCCATGAATGTGTGACGTATATTTGCTTTGAAAAATTCTAACGAATGTTTTAAGGTTTTTTTAAATTCATCTATGGGTATCTCATTTGTTAAATTTTGTCCTATCATCATTTTTAGTCCTACTTTCATTACTGTCTTAAACAGCTTTAATGATTGAAAAGCATGTCATGAATAATTTTTGATAAATTCCTTGAGCAATTCTATGAGCACAGGAGTAAACTTTTCAAATAAAGACAAGACCTGGGCATGGAGCTTGCCAGGGCTCTTGACACATGTTCAGTGTTACCAGGTTTTGGGGAATAAAGCTTGGGGACACGTTAAATTTTTGTCCCCTCCTTTACACTGATGATTCTGACAGATTTTGTACTTAAGATGTTATTTGGTTTTAAGGATTCCATGTTTCAAGATATGATTAGGTTAGATGCAATGACAGATTCACAATTTATTCTTTATTAATACAACATCATCAAAACTTTTGGTTAACTTTCAGAGAATAGCAAAAACTGATAGTTTCCCAAGTTCTTTTAGATGTAAAAAAAGACACAAAAAACAGATTTTTAGAGTTCCTTACTTGACAATGACAGGAGTTTACTTTGTGGATCTCATGTAAGAAAATTTCTGTTTTATATAATTTAGATTTATCATATTTTCAATATACATTTTATGATTCATTAAATAATGAGTAAATATAATAATCATATCTTATGGTATACATGTATGAAACTCTCAAGTGCAAAGAAAGCAAATAAAAAAGCAATGAGTCCTACTGTTACATCCTATCATGTATTATGTTTATTGTGCCCTACTGATAATAGTTGTGGCATCATTGCTGGGTAAAGTTTCCCAGCTGGTTATCAAATAATAAGCTATCAATCATGAAATCATATTTATAGTAGTACCAATATGCAGATTTAGCATGTTTATGTTTTATATTGATATATTTACAATATGTATTTTCTATATAAGATCATTTTAAGAAAATATACCATAACTTTGACACAGAAATGGAGAGGATATGGCAGAGATTGGATGAAGAAAAGAAATAGAAAATGATGTAATTGTATTGTATTTGAAAATATAACTAAAGTTAAAAATCAAAATATGGATCTAATGAAACAAAATCATGATGAAATATACTAAGGTAAAATATGAATAAATGACAGGTTTTCAATTTGTTTTTCATTGAAAACTTCCAATGTCTCAGGCCCCATTGCCTCACATAATAAAGAAGCTTAGGACCACTTTTGGACTTAATGTTAAATTATCTTTAGAAAATAAATGTAGTAGCATAATAAAAGAACATAAATATTTGTCATATATGTCGTTTAAAATATGACATTTTTACAAACTTGTTTATCAGTTTAACTGTATTATATGGGTAACAAACTGGTCTTTCATAATTTTTTATAGTTCTCAAAATTCTAAGTTTAAGACAAATTTATTTACTAAAAATATAATGGTGGTAAGAAAATAAGAAAATAAAATTCAGAAATAATCAGAATAAGGAGCAATTAGATAAGAGATATACCTAATTAAAAGCTAGTATTGTTTTAAAAATTGTACTATAACAATAACACTGAAAACAATTAGTATGTAGTTTAATAAATTGTATTATTTTACTCCTTTTTCTTTTGATTAAATTAACATTATTAGGACTTTGTAAGACTTGTCCTTATTTTTGTTTTTCTTGGCTGTTAATTAGCAAATTGTATATATGTAGAATATAAAGATTATTAAACCAATTTATTAAGATGTCACATTAATAAATACTATTCTAGAGACTGTCTTATGTTTGTATAATTATTTGCCAGTCATTGTTTGAGCAATTATTGATAATGTTTGTGAAAATTCTGACAGTGATACATGAATAAAGTAGGAGTCAGGACCATTTTCATGTAGTTAGTTGTCAGCCATCAACACAAATTCTTCTTGAGCAAACAATCCAAACTGTGATGGTAAGCCTTTTAAAGAATTTCAACTATTTAACTGATCATGCAGTTAAATTTTTTTGATAAATTATCAGGTCATCGTCATATATAGAAGTAAGGCATAGTCATTTCAAATTTTTATTGTACAGCAAAATGGATCATAGTTGCTATAATATTTTAACTTTCTGTTGTTCTTATCCATGTCTGAAAAAGAAGTGTGGATAAGAATTTAATGCTATAAATTATCATTGTTTGTAGTCTTTGCTTCAGTGAAGAATTCTCATCTTTCTTCCTCTGCATCTCACTGGCATCTGTTCTTTGCCTTTCCTCTTGCCAGCACTATCCTACTCTGGTTGGCCTGCCTCTACTAAGTATACCTCCAAATCCCCAGACAGCCATTACTAATAAGGCAACAATGAACATAGTTGAAGCTAAGAATGCATAAAGAAAATATACAACATTCAAAAATGGGTTATATTCAGCTGTTAAATATTATAATATAAAAATTGCAATCAAATGGATGTAACTAGAAAAACAAAAGCAAAAAACAACCTGCTTGAGGTAACTTAAACCCAAAAAGACAAATATTATATGTATTCACTTATAAGTGGATTATTTGCTATTAGGCAAATGATAACTACATTATAGTCCACAAACCCAGAGAAGTTAGGTACTGAGGAAGGGACTGGGAACAACACTTGGATCTCTAGAAAAGGAAGAAATGTAATAGATTCTGAGGGTAGAATTGGGGCAGGTGGGGACAGGATCAGATAAAGTCATAGGGAAAGGTCAGCGGAAGAGAGTGGGGGGGGAGAGATAGTTGAAATTGAGGGGCATTTAGGGGGATGTGTGGAAATCTAGGTCAGTGGAGACTGCCTAGAATTTATAAGGATGACCCTGTAACATCTGACAGTGGAGGGTATGGAATCTGAATAGGCCATATTTTTTAGCTATGCAAAATGAGCTGTGGTTATATCCAGTTTAGTTGTTGGCTGAGGAGGTTCTGTGCAGATCCCCAAACAACCCCTACTAATGACAGGACAGAAGATTACTTTCTGCAAACTGATACTGCAGGCCCCATTGCTGAGGACAACCACCATACATTGCATTTAATATTGACCTGGTGCCTGCATGGAGCTTTCACCCCTACATTCTAGTTTATTTGATTCTTGAAGGAAATCTGAGGGCTATGGAAAGAGAAACCTGGACACAACCCATCCACAAAACTTTTGACTCATCATCTGTCTTGCCTACACTATGTGCTGGGCAATGTTTCTGTAAAACTTGTGGGAGTGGCCAACCCATGCTTGGTTACACTTGAGGCCCCTGAGATTTCAGGAAGCCCATGTCTGACACTCCTTGTATACTAGGAATTGGCTACTGAATAGTCCAAAGACCAAGAGTAAAAGGAACAAGACTGATATAAAAAGAAAATCAATGAAATATGTTCTAAAGATATTCTGATATATCCAATTGTCATCAGAGAGGTTACTCTCTCTGATAGACTGTTATCAGCAGATGGGAGCAATTACACAGAAGCATAGTCATACATTATACTGGAGACAGAATAAGTGAGAGGTTGTTATCTAATCTTTCTCCGTAGAGGTCAAGGATATCTGGTGAAAAGGGGACAGAGAGATCATAAGATTCAGAGAGGGTGGAAGACACCAGGAGAACAAGGCTCTCTGAATCAACTAAAGGAAGAACACAGAGACTAAAGTAGCAAGCATTCATCTGCACCAGGTCCTTTGTATATTTATTACATAGTACTTATACATATTTACATAGTACTTTTATGAGACCCCTGATTATGAGGACTAGTGAGTCTGACTGCTTTGCCTGCAATTATGATGAGTCTTTTTCTCTTATCAGGATGCCTTATTCAGTCTTGATATCAGGGCTTTTGCCTTCTCTCAATTGTTTTATTTGTGTAGTTTGGTTATTGTCTCTTGGGAGCCTGATTCCTTCTGAAGAGAAACAGAGGGAGAATTGATCTGGGAAACAAGAGGAGATGGGATGATCTGGTAAACAACAACAAAATGCACCCACGTAGTTGTACATAACATATATTTTCTGTCCACTCATGGCTAGAACATTTTGTTTTTAAATAGAGAAGTTCCACATTTATTCTTTATTTCTTATATTATTTCGTCTAACTGTCTTTGTTCTTCAAATTTCTCCATTGTTCTAGAAATAACAGATATTTAATTCTTCATTGAAAATGGTCATTTAAAGATATAATTTGATTTGCTAACAGTGTTCTTAAATTATAAATAGGAATAAAATGCTTCATTCAGAGAAGGATGGAGATATATTTGTACAGGAGAACCTGATCTGTGCACATATACAGTGGACCATTTGAGTTATTATAATACAGAACCTAGGATATTTTTTTTTAACTTTATTCATTTATCCATCTGCCTTGGTGTTTGCCTGGAACTGGAACCACAGACAGTCGTCAGCCGCCATGTGGGTGCTGGGAATTGAACCTGGGTCCTCTGGAAGAGCAGACAGTGCTCTTAACCGCTGAGCCATCTCTCCAGCCCCCAGAAGCTAGGATATTAACCAGACTTAGGGCATTAGTGGTACTGTCTCACAGTATGAACATTGGATCAATATGCCCTTTAATTGATATTGCCTTCATCATTTTGAAATAATCAAAATAAATTCTCACAATAAAGATTTATTTGAGAAATTGTATTACTTTTTCTCATAATTATTGCATATCCAAGTAACTTAAACATTGACATTACTAGAAAGACCATTTAGAACCCTCATTTATGTAATTTCTCTATCAGTTATTAGACATACATTGTTAAATTTTGTTTTGATATTGTTAGCAATTCTATTTCTAATCTACTGTAGTCAAGGAAACTGAATGAGGAGTACATTATAGTTAAATAGTAAAATAGCCATCAGCAAGGTTAAGGTCCTCTCTCCTGACAGCTGATGGTGTACTTTACATGCAAATATGATTACAATTTGGCTAAATAAGTATACAAGAAGTTTTTTGCTTGTTACATATGGTACTAATGCAAAATGTGGAAATTACTATGCAAATAAAATGAAATTTTAAAAGAGATAATAAATTATTAATCACTATCATTTTATATTAAATAGTTGATACAGGATTCCACATATTTTATAATATATCAACTACTTTAAATAGCAATTCTGATATGATCATCTCTGAATGAATATGATATAGACAATTACTTTCAGCTTATTCCGTCAATGTAACAGCTTGAAAACCCAAAGCAAAAGTGTTATTACTGCTGAAATGAAGAAATGATAGTTTTGATATCAGTTTTAATTATGGATATAGATGCAATGTTTCAAAAAAGTGTAATTTTTCCTACAAGACAAAACTCATGTCCCTTTCTGATACAAAATGCTACTGTGTTATACATTTTCTACCATACAATTGAATTCTTATAAAACCCCAAATCCTTATATTAAATTAATTTAAAACACATTAGAAACTAATCAAATTTTCTTATAAAATATTTGCCATACATTGTGAATATCTGAACTATTTTATTAATATAAAATCATTATTATAATGAAATTGGAAAATATTAGCATATAGCCTCTTATCCAACCATAAAAACTGCCAACTGAAGTTTTAAGTCATTTTTAAGATCCTTTGATCCTAGCTAACAAGAACAGTGATGAAAATAAAAATAATTTTAAAATATATATATGGTCTAGAAGTCACTCACATCAGTCAATGACACCCATTTCCTAACTTAGTGATGCTTTTATTTGACCATTGTGCCTATAAAAAGCCAGTTCTTGAAGTTTTTAAAAGGATAAATTTTAAGCATGGTTGGCTATATCATTCCTTTGATACTGAAAATCAATAGACTTGAAAACTTCAATCCAAAAATCAAAGCATGTGCATGAGTATGCCAATTAGATTTCTGTCACAGTGACAAAGTATTTAAAGTCTTTTTGATACTATACATTTAACAAATACATTTCATTAGTATTTTGCATACTAATATGAAATGTAAATTATTATACTTAGTTTATTTATATAAATCTTTGTAGAAATCAAATCATGAAGTTTTCTGCAGATTTTGACTGATATATTCAAGTTAATAATTTTTCTTATAGAAATGTTGTTACAAAACTAAAAATAAGTCAAGGCGAATAAATGCAATGGATAGTGTTCACTCCACCTCAAATTCGAGCTTAATAAAGTAGTAAGTTTACCATACATATTGATACAAGCAGGAGTAAGGTGGTACTTACATGTATATGGCTGATTTAAAAGTATCTACATCACTGTAAAGCTCACAACAACAGGTAGATGGTTCACAGCAGTTGCATTCCTAAAAATAACTGGGTTAATGCAGGTAGATCAAGCAGGAGAATAGTCCTCTCAGAATTATTACCTATAATAACCTCAGCATATTCTCATGCCTGTAAATTTATGAGCTTTCTCAGCCTCATAAATGCCATAAGCCTCATTCTCTTGTTGTAGAAAGTTTCCTGGGCCCTTTTGGGCCCGGGGTTTGTACCCTGATCCGCGATGGCTTTTGTCCCCCAAAGAAATGAATCAGACTCTTATATTAACTTCATACTGTGTGGTCCATGTCTCATGCACATTACCAGCTAGCTCCTTCATCTTAATCAACCCATTTCTACTAATCTACCCACCACGTGTCCCAGCCCATGGCTCACCTGTATCTCTTACATGTCTGTCTTCTTCGGGGGTCAGATGGAGACTGAGTGACTCCATCCTTCTCCTAACTGCCTGTCCTCTGATTCTCCACCCACTTCTATGGTGCTGTGCATAGGCCAGACCAGTTATTTTATTTACATCATACAGAGAACATCTCAATCACATTTCTTCTTTTCCATCTAATTAAGCAGGAAGGTTTCAATTTCCATATAGCAAAATTACAACAGAACATATCTCAAGCAGGAATTACAGCCACAATATCCAGTCTATTTGTATTCACAAAACTAAAGAGAATATTCCATTATCTACCTTATCATTGTGAGTCAAAGTTTCATATCTAATATACCTTTTAAACTACAAAGAACTATACCTATAATTATTAAACCTTGAACCACATCAAAGACCACAGAAGGATACAATATTATCCAAATAAACAGGAAGTACAAGCAACTTCCAAAGTCTAGAAAGTGACAGAGATGACACCTGTCTGCCTGGAGAGTCACCCAAAGTTCTTTTATAATGTTGGGGCACGTCTTCCGTCTATATGGCCCAAAGTCTCTGGCATACCTTTCAGTGATGCAGGAAATCTGACACAGTCCATCAGTTGCTTCTCCTTGTGTCCTGAAGAATGCCTGGCAATATTTTCTGCAAAGCAGGAACCTGAAGGACCATCTCAGCTTGTTCTGCCAATAATCAGAAGTCACTTTCCTATGGAACTTGCATATACAGTTTATACAGCATACTATCAAGCAGTCAGTACCAGAACATTTTCTTGTCCAGTGGCTAACTGTTGCCACAAAGTAAATTCCACATGAAGTTTCTTCCATGCCCATCATTTTTCTGAAATACATTGGTGCTGCCAGGAGCAGACCTGTCTCACTGTCCAGAAAAATCTAAGTTCTTAAAATAATTTAAATGCCATATTCTGCATGTCTATGAAGTGTTTGAAGACTACCTATTTAATTGAAATATATCTTTGTATACCTACAAAAACCTAACTAACTACATGTTTGGTTATCATAGATGACTATTAATCTGCATTTCTCAATTACACATTACAATTTTAATGAGTTACATCAGCATCATACCTTAATCAAGAGTAGAAAAATACATACAGTATAACAAAATTGACCTTAAGTTTATATTAATAAACCAAAATCCACTTATCTTTTCTAATCATTCCTATATATCCCCCCCTTTTTTTAAAAAAAAGATTGACTATGACCATTAACCATTTATAATGAAAACAAACATTAATAAGTAATATTTTGGGGAAATTGGACATAGCTTTCTTTTACTACTTCCTGCAGTCAAAGGACATTGTTGATCTCATGGAATCTTGAAGCTGGATCGTCTCAACTGGTATCTTGAAAGCTGAGAATGTTCAGGTGGCCTTGGCAAATTAAACCCACATTTGCCTAGAACCAATCCACCAGTTTTGATCTTCTGTGGAGACAAAAACAGAAACTCTTTTCCCAAGCAACATATTCTTATAAACAGATTTCAAAGTCAAGATATCTTTAAAGTATATGTATTTGTTTAACTTAGTAGCCTTAGCAATCAATTGTCTTTCTGCAGTTAGGACATTAATAGTTAAGAAATTAAAAGAAAAGCAATAACCATAATCCAGACTCTCTGTTTATCTGACATCTTTATGTGGCTTATTTTAAATCCTTATTTCTATTTCTCTTACTTAAAGACCTTTCTTTACCCTTTTTTTTCCTCTCTCTGAAGCCTATGTGTATTTTACATACATTATACACAGTTTAGAGGTTTTGTGAGTCTAAATCTGTTATATTGAAAATTCTTAATCATTTTCTAACCCAAAGAGCTTTTAAAATATCAGTATCACTTTAATTGCTGACTCCGCCCCTTTTGGCAGATTCTCAATATGGCAGTGGAGCCTGCTGCATCTCTCACTGCCAGCAAACAGAGCAGACTCAGGAAATGCTGCTACCAGAAAAACTGTTTTTGACTCTGTTTCCTTGCTGTTCAGTATAAGCAGAAACTTAAATCAATCACTGTTATGTCAAGCCTTCTGTGAAACATTTGGATTTAAGCTGTGTGCTCCGGATGCGCCACTTTTAAATTCCAGCCTGAACACCGCACTGTCTATGTACCATAAATCAATTCAGATACGCAATTCAGAAGACCGCTTTTGGCTCTGTTTCAGTGATCTAGAGTGTTTTTTTAAGCTTTTTAAAATTTCTTAGGCTTTATGCGGTTATTTGGCCCATGCTGCGATGCCATCTATTATAGAAAGTTTTTGGGACCCATTTGGGCCCCGAGGTTTGGAACCTGGCCTGCGGCTCACCTGTGTTCCTCACATGATTCTTCTTTGGTGGAAAGATGGAGACTAACTCTGCCCTTCTCCTACCTGCCTGTCCTCTGATTCTCCATCCACTTCTATGGTGCTGTGCATAGGCCAGGCCAGTTACGTTATTTACATCATACAGAGAACATTTCAACCACACTCCCCCCAAAAGGAATGTTCTCACTCAAAGGAAATGGATTAGTTGAAGAAAGTGTTCAATATGAACTATCAGTCTGAGCATCAACCAGTAAAGAACTTCATGTAGAGCTGGGAGCTGACCCATCGTGTGTAGTGCATGCTAGTCAGACTGGAGGTTCAGAGTCTAGATTCCCAACAGTCATATGGTATGTATGATTCTAATGCTGAGATGCAGAGAAAGTAAGATTCCTAGGGTTCATTTGTCATACCATGTTGCTAAATGGATGACCTTCAGACTTAGAAAGATTCTGTCTCACTGTATTATATATACACATACACAAATGCAAATACAAACAGGACTGCTTACACATACACATCACAAGCATCACATATACATACTGACAGACAAACATAAATACATGTGCCAACACAATGAAGAAAATATGTTGAAATCAAATAAAAGTAAAAGATTACACTACTCCATTAGTAACAAGGAGCTATTAGTCTGTCATAAAAGAAAATATACTTTGTCTTTAAAATTGATGATATAATTAGTTAAAATGACAGTAATAATGGTATTATTGTATGTTTTTCATATTATTCTCCCTGTCCATTCATATCTACCCTGTACCTTTGCAAACCTTCCCAAAAAAGAATAGAAAATTTAAAAGAAAAGAGAAAAAAAAATCTCATCATGGAAGCTATAGCTGTCATGCGGCCCAGTAAGCAACACAGTTTACCCTCTAGTCCAGACGTTTGTACTTGCAAGTCTTCATTGTACTGAGGTATTGGCCCTGTTCAATGCCTTTGGCTCCTGCTATACTATGGTCTTCTACTGGGACTCCTCTAGGATATCTTGTTGCCTTGTGTCACACATCCTAAAGTCTTGAGTCTGCAGGACTCGCCCCCGTGCTTGCTCCACTCTATCATTAATGCGGTGGATATTGAGGTGAGCCAAATAATAGGCCTGATTGTGAGACCAGTGTGATAACTGGGTTGGTCAGCCTTCTACCTCCCCATCATTTTCACCTCCAGGGCTAACTACTCTCCAGTATTTCCCAGACTAGCCCACCCAATGCAAGGAGCAGTGCCAGTTCTGCTTTGCCACCTCAGCCATGAATTCACCTGCACCACCAGGGCATGATCTTTTTTGTTGCCTGAGTAACATGCGGAGCCTACTCTCCCAAGTGATGCAGCTGGTGCAGGGCAGGGCCAGTTTTCCTGATCTCCTCATTTTCCCAAGAACAGCTCTCTCACTTTCGCAGGTGGTCAGGGAGAAAGGGAGTCAGGGATCTTTTCCTCCCCCAAGCCAACATATGGCAGACAAATAGTGGCACTTTCAGCACTCCTGCTCTCATGCCATTAGAACCAGCACACCCATTGCCCAGGCTACATATAAGGGAATAGCTGCAGCCAGCAAAGGACAGGAACAGCTCTCCTACCTGTCACAAGTGACTGCTCTGTGATGTCAAGAGGAGTGGGGGCATTTCTCCCTGATCTCTGCCACCCATTATGGCAGACGAGTGGTGGGGGCACCTATCCCATATTCACATTCTCAGGACCAGCTCACTCCGAGCACCTTCAACAGGGTGAGCTCTGCTGTGCATTCCAGGTGACGTACAAGGCCAGCTCTCACAACTAATGCAGATAGGGAGGGGTAGCAGGGCCAGGTTTATTTAACTGCAGCAGGTATGGAGGGGAAGCATAGATTCCTACCAACAAAAGAATAGATAATGAAATGATTTTACTCATTTGTTATAAAATTAAATAATGAAATTAAAGAGAAAGTGAGTGGAATGGAGAAGTATTAAGTAAGCTATCTCAGCTGCAGAAAGATAAAAATTTTTGTTCTGTTTTATATGAGGGTCCTACATGAGGCTTGTGAAATGGGTACAGATTATAAAATTATGTAGAAGACTAGAAGAAGAAAAGTAGAGATATTTCCTCCTCTTTCAATATCAAGAGGAGGAAGAAAGATTACATGTGATATGAAAAATGAAAGGAGGTGACGAGGGTGAGTGGAGGAAGCAGGAAGGGAAAAGGAGTTAAGGAGAAGCAAAATATGTCTTTAAAAATGCTGTCATGAATATTAATATTTGTAAGCTAATAAATATCTTAAAAATAAAATAGCAACTCACATAAATGTTGATATATATGTATACATAAACACATAAATACATAGAGTGAATCACTTTCACAATCTAAAAACTGATGTAATACTCTTTGTAAGTTTTAATTTTTCTTTTATAATATGACTGAAATGTAAAAAAAAATTGCATATGACCAGCATTTAGAACATTTTACTTAAGAGCAATGTGAATAAACACTATATGTTCAGCAGCTATCTGAATAACTCAATGATATGATGGAAACTATAAATTCATTACTTAAATAATTTTTAATTCTTAAAATAAAATCAGACCTATTTAACTTTAACAACATTTTTTTCCTAAATGTTAGATCTCCTGTGTTTCATTTCCTATGTGTTACACTTTATGCCCATATATGGTTAAATTATCCGAAAGGTTTTTGGTTATTAAGAAATCAAAATCTTCAATGCACCGTTACGAAAGACAATACCAAACTATATTCATTTTCAGCAATTCAGAGAAAGACTCAAATAAAAGACAAAATTATAGTAAAGAAAAAAGGATGAAAAAAATTTGGCATGTTTTGGAGTCCATATAACACGGGATGATAACTGTCAATGAAAATAAAATCAATAGTAATTGAAGCAAAATAATCAGCAGTAGCACCTTAAGCCCCATAAGAAACACACTTAGGCTACATTGAGATTATAACTTTAAGGAACTGATTTATTGTTGTCTCTATAGATATCCAGTTGAATATGTCTCAGTACAATGAGTACTCATTTCTTTTGGTAAACTGGTAACTATTGCCAAAGTCTTATCTCTGTGGCGATTAAGTATTTTTTGTATATTTCATACACAATGTTTTATCTCTTGAATAAATCTGGAAATCTATTATTCTTTATCACTGGTTGTTTACTTCTGTTAGTCCCATTACTCCTTTTCAAAGCCAACAGAGACTAAGAAACAAATTCTATCTCATGTAGATATCAAAAGCCTTACATAAAATTATTAAAAAATCTGGAGTATGGAAAATTGCTCAGTGTATAAATTGCTTTCAGCACAACCATGAAGATATGAGTTAAGATCTTCTCTACCCACATACAAGGGTAACAATACAAATGTGATCTATAATCACATCACTGAGAGGGGAATATCCAGGAGTATTTCAAGGCCTTGATGGTCATATAGCCCATCTGATTCAGAGGTCTTGTTTCAAATCATAAAGATTGAGAAAGGTAGGAACAAACAGAGACACTGATATTGAACTTTATCCTCTTCTCCCTCACTCCACACACACATGCAAACATGTGCACCTACCCTCATACAAATCTGTCCTCACACAGTATACTCACTAGACAGCTCAGGGTTACAGAAGAGATTATTTTGTAGTATGCAATAGATGGAGGTGCATATTACCTTCATAGACTAACATTAACATAAAAACAAATATGTAACTCCTGGAATAACCTCACTCTCCTGAATGTATTTTCAAGGGTAGGCTTGCCAATGCATTCTGCTTTGTGTCTCATAATAAAGAATTAGGTACATGATAACATCAAAATTATTTGTGGTCACATTAATGGTTCTTCACAGTGTGAGGTGCTTCATTTGAATTCATCTGGTTAATTCTGTCTTTCAAAGACAGTGCATTTTTAGGCCTTTTGTTCTTGGGATTCAGAGCTACCTAATAACAAGCACATCCATTTTCCCAGCATTGTGAGCCTGTGACCTCTACTTCCTCCTTTGCTTCTGCGATGCTATTAGCAGGTTCTGTGCAACAGCCAAAGGCCCGTTAAAAGGCTGAAATGTGATTTTGATCTTTTTAGTTTCTCACTAAATTACAGAATCAGTTCACTGCTTGGCAGCTGCTGACAATTCCACAACAGTTTGTTTTTCAGTACCTCAATGAAAAGCACCAATTTACGGTTTAAGGTGCTCATTTATATCAAGACATAAACCTCAGTGGTTAGATGGGGGTCATTCTTGCTAACACTAGATTTGCAGTTGACCTTCATGTCTGTAATTTTTTCTTTTGAACAAGAGAAAAATTAAATACACCTTAATTTAATTTCTATTTAAAGTGATGTAAGACATAGTTTCAGAGAAAGTATCTGTCTATCAAAATAGTAGGTGAATCACTCTTTAATAAGAAAGCTAGCAAGCATTTAAAAATTAAGGTTGTAATGCTATTTAAAAATATTATAGCCAATATAAATTATCTCAATATGATGCTTTCCTGAGGAGTAGAAAATTATTATGTTATTATCAGGTTTGCCTTCTTATTCTTTTTGCTAAAAATTATATTTCAATTTAAATAAATGCATTTGCATGTCATACATTAATATATACAAAAAAGATTCCCTTTCCTTATCTTGATGTTTACAATTATTGATAAAAGTATGTTATATAATTCCTAACGTAAAATATAGTCATCAATACTATGAATTTTTTGAAGTATGTATTAATACAAATAAAGAAAAATTAGTTTATGCATCAATGTTATGATATTGTCCACTAAATTATGGACTGGTATTAAGTTAATAAATGAGATCAGACAAAATGTTTTATTTACATTTACAAATGGATTTTAGCTATTATTTTGAAACTCAAATAAATTTACTGATATTAATAATTAGTATGTTTTGTGTTTAACTTGTGCATGTTTCATGTCTGAAGAGGCTAGAGAAGACCAGAAGAGAACATTAGTTTCCCAGGAACTGGAGTTGGAAATGGCTTTGAAACACCATGTGGGTGCTGGTAATCAAATCTGGTCCTCTGTAAAAGCAAGTGATTTAACAACTAAACCATTTATTAAACTCCAAAGTTTGTTTCTTTTGTTTGTTTGTTTTATGTGTATTAGTGTTTTATATACAGTATGTCTGAACACTACATAAATGCATGATGTCCACAGAATCCTGAAGATAGCATGAGAACTTAGATAATTAGCTGGAGTTACTCTGTAATGAGGGGCAGTGTTTATCTCAGATATTATAAAAAGTCAGTGTTAGAAATAGTTACTTATTTTTGGCTTGTTATATAAAAGGCCATCACAGTCTTTCCCAAACATTACAGGACACTGCTATTGCCTTTGGTTATTCTGCATAAGGAAAGGAAATGACTCTATTGCAGACAGCAGAATATAACTGCATCAAAGAACATGGAGAAATTAGATGACCTAGAAACTTCATCTCTACTGACTAGTAATTCTACTGCTGGAAGGTACTATGTATGCTAGCAGAGGAAATAAATAATTAACAGTCTTAGCCAGCTGCAAACTCAGTGAACTACAATAATGAATGGCCTGGTAGGATTTGCCTAGCTATAACAACAGCACTATTATAGTGAATGAAACACAAACCTTTCTGCAACATACACTGGACAGTCAGAGATCAGGGTTCTTGCACACACAAACTCACAGAGGCTGCAACTACATGAACTGGGCTTGTCAGAAATTAAGCCAGCTATCATCCTAACATGAGAACAGGAGGAGTTTGTAAAAGTATAGCCCTAGTTGTTGGCAACTGAAGGCTGCCCAGAGTGGATGAATCAGATTGTATTTTTTTTTTCCAAGAATGGAGCACATGAGTTCCAGTAAAGATCCCAATCTCTAATGCAGATAAGGCAGCACTAGGGGGATTCATTGAGATTTAAAAGGAAAAAGTAACATGGGGGCATGATGAGAAAAATGGTGAAAGTTAGTAGAGGAATTGAAAGTGGAGTCACAGATTAAATCAATGTATATTAAATAGATGTATGCATAAAACTCAAACAATAAACAACAAAAATATGACTACATTTATATTTACTAGATATTTTATGAATAAATATATGCTAACAAATCTATGTCAAAGTAGAGAAGAATAAATTAAGTTTTTAACCTGAAGGTGATTTAAATACAGGTCTATTGAAAGGTGTGAAATACTTGCTACTTTAAATGCAATAATGCCAAGGTAGTATGGTAAATAACGATATTTCCTGGGAGGGAAATTTGTGAGCACAGTTTATATTTTTAAAAGTAACAAGGAAATAGTAATAATTATCTGAAAAACATAATGGCAAAGGAATATAAGTAAAAGTACCTAAACTTATTGGTCTAGATGCAACTGGGTTCCCATCATACCATTTTACTTTAACATGTTTCCTGTTCTTCAGGAAATAACAACATATAAAGAACACAAGGTCACACTAAGTCAAGTTTTGCTTCCTGGGACAATATGAGCTTAAAGAAAATAATCTATTCTGTGGTGATTTGTTGTCACTAATGGATGCCTTTATTTAGCTTCTGGTACACACTTGACCTGCACCACACAGTTGACTGTACACAGTGTACCCTGTCAAAGAATAGGTTTGAGCAGCAATTCTTTTAGCTATGTCTCAGTCCACAGTACCTCCATTGTGACAATGATAATAAATGACTTCAAGGATAACACTTCTTGAGATAAAGACATTACTCGTGAGACCTGAAAACCAAGCATCCTTATCAAACCCCGTTCTAGGAACACACCCATCCATTCAGTGAGGAACAGAAATTGACAAAGAATAGTATCTTTGTAAAATAAGAAATCTAAACTCCTGTAAGCATTACTAAGAAAGAATGAAACACAGATAATTGTCTGTGACCTTGTCACTGGGGTATTTCTGCAGGAAAATTGAGCTTATTAAATACATAAGATCATCATTTATAGATACTGACATGGAGTATTAGTGCCAATTTTATTTAGAAATGTAGGCACAAACATATATCAGCATAAATCCTTAACAACTAAAGTGAAAAATTGCAATAGAATATTTAAAGCATAGAAATATAAGTAATAATTATGAATTAGCACTTTTCTTAGTATGCATGACACTAATGGGTGAATTGTACGACTTTTTTTGTTAAGTGCAACATCATAAGTTACTGAATTATCAAGGTTTATCAACTATCATTTTTTTCAACAACATTTATTCCTTCATCTGTTTGGAATAATGATACCTTTGGCCTAATAGAACAAAAGAAATTTCACTAAATTTTATGATACAGATCTTTGAGCTTACTAATAATATTTCAAATTTAATAAGACCTTAAATAGTCTAATGTATTAAGTCTAAAATTAAAAGAAAGAACTAAATTATATTAAGATAATTTGATTTCAGTTACATAACTCTAAATTAAATTTAAAAAGAGCAACTATAGCTTTGTGGCATATTAATAGAAAAGTGATGAACTGCATAAATGTGGCCAGTCTCTCTACTATTTGTCCATGCTTGATGGTTGTTAGTCAATAGTCACAGAAATACTCAGTTAACCATCTTTCTTAGATAGCTAAAAAGATGAGATCTTCCCAAGGACAGAACCAAGATAAAGTTATATTTCAGATACTGAGGGAGGGAATATCCTACATGAATGCATAACAACTCAATTTTCTTTAACACGAAGGGAGCATCAAAACCAATTTTCAATTATTTCTTAACTAACCTTCACTAAATTAATTAACACCACTGCTAATTTAACTTGCTTTGCAGTAAGTATTCTATCATCACTTCCATATATTACCTTGAGAAAACCTGAGAAAATATTAAAGCAAACTTATGCTTTATTTCTAATTCTTTTCAAGCAATTCTCATTTTCTTCCATTAATTATATGAAAAAATTATTAATAAATTATTTCTAGAAGTATAATTCAATTTTAAATCAAAGAAATTTACTTGATTATTCTTAAACATTTGTTTAGTATTAGCCATTTTGTTAAAACTTGCATTATTTTAAAAACCCATTGTGTATTATATTCTTATTTCTACCATCATTAAGTCAGCTTCTATAATCATGTTTCTCTCCTTTTTTGCTGTGTAATTATTTTACAAAATATTTCAGAGACTATGAAGGAAGCAAAATATATAAGGGTTGAATTAAAAGATAAGCAGAGCCTGAAATATGCTGATGGTTTATTACATGAGGCCACATTGCAATTATGATGAGTTTGTAAGATAAAGTTGATGATATAAATTCAAAAATGCTATTATGGTTGCATTTATCCTCAGCCATGGAAGGAAAGATTACTACAACATCTAATAATAGTATTAACCCCAGCCCTAACTGATGTGCTGTTAGAAAGTTAGAATATATTCTAAAATATACATACTGTGTGTGTGTGTGTGTGTGTGTGTGTGTGGTTTGTTAGGATGCTTCTATGTTTTCTCTAATCTATGGAAAAATACTACATAAATAACATGTAATATTTTTCCTATATTTTTTCAAGAACAAAATATTTTAACAACAAAATTATTTTATGTATGAAAATACAAAAAAATCAAATATTTGCTGAACTTAATAACTGTGAGAAACAAAAGCTATCACTGTAAAAATAAAACCCTTCCATGCCCCAAATAAAGTGGTTGTTCTGTTAAAAATATAAAAAAGTCTTGGACCATAATATGAAATACATACATTTTATCTATTAAGAAAGTTGGTCTTCTATTTTTTAAGGAAATGCATGATTGTCACTGAATAGAAAAGAAGTAAAAATTTTCATTCATTTTAGATGCACCATGTATCATTCCATTGCCTTGACTCTATACCATTCTCTCTGCTGGTCTAAGCCAATGCTTATAGAACCTAAGGACAGAAATAGCCTGTGAAGAATTCAGTCACAACAGATACAAATTACCAAAAGAAAGGGCTGTTGTTTTGTTTATTCTTTTTTTTCTTTTTTTTTTTGTTTTTTTTTCCTTTATTTTTTTTCTTCTTTTTTTTGTATTTATCAAAAAAAAAGTAAAATGAATTTAAAATGCTGAGAAGTTAACAATAACTATAAAGAGGATAAGAATCATAAGCATGGCTTATCAAGGGTGGTAATGCAAATAAGATTGCTACACATATATTTACTTTGTGTTCAGCTTTCCCTCTGAATTTTTTTTTCCATCCCTGTATATCCTTACTCAAGGCCCCTTCCCCCTCCCACCACATCTGGTCATTTTTCTTCTCTGCAAGTCCCCATCCCCTCCCCGGGCAGGGAGCAGACAGTCCTATGGTCCCACTGACTCAATAATGCTTGGATCAGTCTCCACTCCTGGCCAAATCCAGTTTTGTCCCCACTCCCTCAAGAGTGAGTCTGGTGTTCCTATAGTTGGAGCGGGGTTCGAAGGGTCAGTCCAGGGTGTTTCTGATCCCAAGCTGTTCAGTGGTTGTGGTTTGCCGCTTGGGCATGTTTGGCTTTTTTTCTTCTTTGTTTGTTTAGAGACCACTAGTGAGTGAGTACATTCGTTGTTTATCTCTCTGAGTTTGTGATACCTCGCTCAGGAGGATATTCTCCAAATCCTTTCATTTGCCTGCGAATTTTAGGATATCATTTTTTCTTACTGCTGAGTAGTATTCCATTGTGTAGATGTACCACAGTTTGTTATTCCATTCTTCAGTTGAGGGACATCTAGGTTGTTTCCAGGTTCTTGCTATTACAACTAATGCTGCTATGAACATAGTTGAGCTAATACTTTTGGAGTGTGAATGTGCCTCTTTAGGGTATACACCCAGAAGTAGTACTGCTGTGTCCTTGGGGAGATTGATTCTCAATTTTCTGAGAAACCACCATATTGCATTCCAAAGTGGCTGAACAAGCTTACACTCCCACCAACAATGGAGGAGTGTTCCCCTTGATCTGCATCCTCTCCAACATAGGCTGTCATCTGTGCCTTTTATATTAGTCAATCTAACAGGTGTTAGGTGGTATCACAAAGTTGTTTGATTTTCATTTCTCTGATGGCTAAAGATGAAGAGCACTTTTTCAGGTGCCTTTCAGCCATTTGTAGTTCCTCTGCTGAGAATTCCCTTTTTAGATCTGTACCCCAATTTTGATAGGGTTATTCAAGGTTTTGGGCTCTAAATTCTTGAGTTCTTTATATACCTTAGAGATCAGTCCTCTATCACTTGCAGGATTTGTGAAAATCTTTTCCCATTCTGTAGGCTGTCGTTTTGTCCTATTGACAGTGTCCTTGGCTTTGCAAGAGCTTCCCAGCTTCAGGAGATCCCACTTATTGATTGGTCTTAGTGCCTGGTCCACTGGTGTTATATTTAGGAAGTGGTGGCCTGTGCCAATTTGTAGAAGTGTATTTCCCACTTTCTTTTCTATCATGTTCAAAGTGGTTGGGTTTAAGTTGAGGTCTTTGAGCCACTTGGATTTGACTTTTGTGCAGGGTGCCAGGCTTGGATCTATTTGCATTTTTCTACACACTTCCATCCAGCTATGCCAACACCATTTGTTAAATATACTGTCTTTTTACCATTGAATGTTTTGGGCCTCTTTGTCAAAGATCAGGTGTTCATAGGTTTTTGGGTTAATGTCTGGATCCTGAATTCTATTCCATTGGTTCACAAGTCTGTTTTTATGCCAGTACCAGGCTGTTTTTATTACTGTAGCTCTATAGTGTAGCTTGAATTCAGGGATGTTCATACCTCCTGAGTTTCTTTTGTTGAGTAAAATTATTTTGGCAATCCTGGCTTTCCTGTTATTCCAAATGAAATTGAGTATTGTTCTTTCAAGGTCCAAAAAGTATTGTCTTGGGATTTTGATAGGCAGTGCATTGAATCTGTAGATTGCCTTTTTTTTTTTTTTTATAGAATTGCCATTTTTACTATGTTGATCCTACCAATCCAGGAACAAGGGAGAGCTTTCCATTTTCTGATATCCTCTTCAATTTCTTTCTTCAATGATATAAAATTTTTGTCAAATAGGTCTGTTACTTCTTTGCTTATAGTTACTCCAAGTATTTAATACTATTTGCAGCTAAAATGAAGGGTAATGTTTCCCTTATTTCTTTTTCAGCTCTTCTATCTTTAGTGTATAGAAGGGCTACTGATTTCTTTGAGTTTATTTTGTATCCTGCTACATTGCTGAAGATGTGTATCAGCTGTAGCAGTTCCTTGGAAGAATTTTGTGGGTCACTTATATATACAATCATATCATCTGCAAATAGAGATTGCTTCACTTCTTCTTTTCCAATTTGTATGCCCTTAATCTCTTTTCGTTCCCTTATTGCTTAAGCTAAAACTTTGAGAACTACGTAGAATAGATAAGGGGAGAGAGGACATCCTTGTCTAGTTCCTGACTTTAGTGGGATTGCTTTGAGTTTTTCTCCATTAAGTTTGATAGTGGCTGTCTGCTTCTTGTGAATTGCCTTAATTATATTTAGGTATTCTCCCTGTATTCCTGATCTCTCCAGGGCTTTAATCATAAAGGAGTGTTGGATTTTGTCAAAGGCTTTTTCAGCATCTAACGATAGGATCATGTGCTTTTGTTCCTTTAGTTTGTTTATATGATTGATAACATTTACAGTTTTTCATATGTTAAACCAGCCCTGCATTTCTGGGATGAAGCCTACTTGGTCATGGTGGATGATATCTTTTATGCATTGTTGTATACGGTTTGCCAAAATTTTGTTGAGAATTTTTGCATCAATATTCATGAGGGAAATTGGTCTGTAATTCTCCTTCTTTGTTGTGTCTTTGAGTGGATTGGGTATTAGGGTGATTGTGGCCTCATAAAAAGAATTTGGCAATACTCCTTCAGTTTCTACTGTGTGGAATAGTTTGAGGAGTAATGGTAGTAATTCTTCTTAGAATGTCTGGTAGAATTTGGCACTGAAACCATCTGGACCAGGGCTTTTATTTTTGGGGAGATTTACAATGACAGCTTCAATTTCCTTAAGGGTTATAGGCCTATTTAGGTAATTAATCTGATCCTCATTTAATTTTGTGGATGGTACCTGTCCAGAAACTGTCCATTTCTTCTAGGTTTTCCATTTTTGTGGAATACAGATTTTCAAAATATGACCTGACAATTCTCTGTATTTCCTGGGGGTCTGTTGTTATGTCCCCCTTTTCATTTCTGATTTTGTTGATTTGGACACTCTCTTTCTGTTTTTTGATTAGTTTGGCTAAGGGCTTATCTATCTTGTTAACTTTCTCAAGGAACCAACTCTTAGATTCATTGATTCTTTGTATTGTTCTTTTTGTTTCAATTGTATTGATTTCAGCTCTAAGTTTGATTATTTCCTGCTGTCTCCCTTCTAGGTGAGTTTGCTTCTAATTGTTCTAAGTCTTTCAGCTGTGTTTTTAGGTCTTTAGTATGGGATTTCTCTAGGTTTTTCATATAGGTATCTAGCACTATGAATTTTCCTCTTAAGACTGCTTTCATTGGGTCCCACAAGTTTGAATATGCTGTAGATTCATTTTCATTGAATTCTAGGAAGACTTTGATTTCTTTCTTAATTTCTTCCTTGATCCAGAGATGGTTCAGCTGAGTGATGTTTAGTTTCCATGAGTTGGTAGGCTTTCTTTGGGTTTTGATGTTGTTGAACTCTAACTTTAGGCCCTGGTGGTCTGATATGTTACAAGGGATTATTTCCATTTTTTTGTATCTGTTGATATTTGCTTTATGACCAATTATGTGGTCAATTTTGGAGAAAGTTCCATGAGGAGCT
>PVIH01007145.1:0-103368 GCA_004025045.1 Sigmodon hispidus
AAAAAAAAAAAAAAAAAAAAAAAAAAAAAAAAAAAAAAGAAGAAGTAAAGAATACCCAAGCTGCAAAACCACAAGCACTGAGCAGCTTGGGATCTGAAGATGAAGTTATTAACCAAGCCAATATTACTACAAGAAAAAGTAATGAAAGTGATATGAAAAAGATATTTTTAAAAACTCAAGTCATCTCTATTTACAGAGCATATTATCCCATACTAAAAATCTCTAAACAACATATCTCAAGAATATTATCATATTTATACATCAAAAATAAAAGTAAACTAAGAAATTAATAGTTATTCTATATTTTGAAAATATACATAGTTTGAAAAAATAAAGAAAACAATCTCATTTGTAACAGATAGAGAAAAAAAATTGAACTTCACAATGGATTTAGCTGCTACAATAAAAATTGTAAAACTCTGAAAAAAGATATTGAAAAAAAGCAAAAAGTTTAAAATATATCACATGTTCACAGAGATTTACATTTATTATTGTACAAATAGCCATAATACCAACAGTGATCTAAAGAAATAATGAATGCCGACCTATCATCCATTGATATTTTTCCTAAAAATAAAAAGCAATGTTATAATTGATATGGAATCATAAAAGACCCTCACCCAGGAAACACTTTTCTAAGCAAAATCCATATTATAAATATTATAATATTTAATTTTAATTATTCTTATAATATTAGCCAACAAAACCATTGTGTTACTGGCATCAAATGGAGTAAGCCTAGAACATTGCCTAAAAGCCTATCCTGTGATGGCTTTCTGACTCTCCAAAATGTTGTCAAATAGAAATCAAGCTTAAAGTAAGCTGTAAGCGTCATTTAGCTAGCAATTACAGTGATACTAGGTGTTATTGAGACTGCCTGAAAAGAAAGTTACCAGTGTTATCCCTACATTTTTACTTTGTGTGTTATATAATACTGACTTAGAAGACAAGGTGTTGTAATTAATTTGTGGCCCAGACTTTCCCAGCCTGGACCAGAGGTTTGACCAGTAGTCTGGCAGTCCAACAGACCCACAGAACCACAAAGACACTTGTATTATTTTTACACTGTTTAACCTAGGTCCCAGGCATATAACCTGCTAACTCCTTCATCTGAACTCACCCCATCTTGTTCAGCCATGTAGCTTCGTACCTTTTCTCAGGAAAGCATTTTAACTTCTTTTCTGTGCATCTTCTGGAACCTTGGGCTACTCTCTGGCATCTGTCTCTGCTCTGAAATGTTCCTGAGTTTTCTTAGCTTGGTAGCCCCACCCATACTTCCTGTCTGTCTTTGGCCAATCAGCTTTTATTAAACCTATAGGTGGAACAAATACGTACAACATTACCAGCATGATCCCACTACAACCATGTATGTATACTAGTGCAGAGATGGCATAGTTGAGGTTGTGGAGTCAGGTAACCAACTGCTCTCTGAACTTGGAGATCATTCTATAAAAGAAAGTTTATGCTTGGTACTATAAACCCAGTCAAAACTTGTGGTTAGGGTGATCATATGCCCAACTGAAGAACTTTTAACAGATCTGTTAAATAGACATGTCAAATTTTCTTCTAGTTTATACTAAATAGACTGTGCTGTTATAAGTCTTGCAAAGAGAAGCTTTTTATTGTGTAGAGTGTTGATTAATGCAGAGACTCACAATTGGTCAAAGTGTTGAGAATGAATGACTAGTGAATGGTGCATCTATATTTACGCCATCAGTGGCCCCAGGATCCTTGTAGAAGAAGTGTCAAAGGATTCTAAAGGATGGCATGATGAGAAGTATTATGAAAACTTGTTTTCTGGATATAGTATGAGAATTACAATAATGAACACACAATAATTGTCATGTATTGATACATACACAAAACATTTAAAGATATAAATATAATATGGAGACAAAAGAGAGATATCTAAGAAATAAAAAAAGTGGTTTCTAAACTTTCTGTGAACCAGAATTTGTTACCCAACATCAATATAGAGTAGGTTACAACTGCACGACCCACTCTGCCTGGTTTCTATGGGCATGTGCAGGCACAGGGCATATATACACACAGACACATAGACACACAGATGCAAGCATACATATACACAGAAATAAGAGTGAATATAATCAAAATACATTGGATATCTTCATAGAATTGTAAAAAAGTAAAATAAAATAGGTTAATAAGTCTCACTAGCATATAGTAAAAGTCTAACTAGAAAGGCAAATATATATTTATATCTTCAATAAAAATAACAAAATTTTATAACTGTAGGTTGCTGTTTAAAAAATTAATTCAAAATTGATCAAAGATTCTTATGTAAGTCTTAAAACTTGGAATCTACTAAAGAAAAACACAGAGAAAACATCTCAAGTGGAATAGACAATTATTTCCTGCTAGGAACTGATGGCAGAATTTGTAGTGACCTCTACACAGCACAGGAGACCAGAGACCAGAGCATAAACAACAGAATAAATATTTTGATCTATTTATCTGACACAAGATTAACACTCCAAAATATAAACTGCTCAAATATTGAACACAAAATGAAAACACAATCCACTCGTTAAACTTGAAAACAAAAGGAATGGAAAATTTTCAGTGGAGGAAATAGAAGTGACCACTAAAGAGACAAAATAATTTTTAACATGTTTAGCAAGAAAGGAAATGAAACTAAATTTTAATCTTAAGCAATCCAAATTTATCTTTACAGTGAGAATGGCTATCATTAAAATCTGAAACACAACAAATATTGTTGTTGATAAAGACAATTATTAACACTTATATATAACTAGTGGAGATACAAATGAGTTCAGTCACCATGGAAATCAGTATAAAGATTCTGTTATGTACATAGTGATCTACTATCATGATCTAGATATACTATAATTTAGTACATATCAAGGAAATCGACGTAAATACACAGCAGAGATTCTTGACTATCCACATTTAACTGACTATTCACAATGAAATAAATGGATAAAAAATGTGGTTTAGACAAAAATAGAATAGTATTCTTCTATAAAGAGTACTAAAATCAAGGTATTTGCAAAGGAATGGGTGAAATTGTATTGTATATCATATCAAGTAAAATAAAAAAAATTAAAGTCAAAAAGACAAATGCCTCATATTTTCTCTAAGCTTTAGAATATAGAGAATAAAACAAAGTTTAAAAGCAGAGAGGGAATAATGTGCAAATAGGAGGAATGAAGGAAAGTCCAGAGAATGGATGAGAGTAGAGGAGGGAGAATATATGAGCAAAGTATGGATATAAATTTTGTAAATGAAATCTATTATTTGGTACAATTAATATATAGTAATAACTTTAACTAACATGCTACCTACCTTTCATTGTCAAGTTATAAGAAGGTAAAATTATATAGTCATTAACTTTACACAAGTTCGTTATCACAATTACATGAAAATGCTATTAATCATCTAAGCACCCAAATATTAGTTTTTAGTGAAGTTAATTAATATACTTTTTTATTTACTAAAACAGAAATGGTGCAAGATAGAATTTTTGACAAGTAGAATTGTTTATCTAGATTGCAGAAATACATAACAATGTTCACAGTGAATACATATTTTTAAAGAGCCCTATTTTAAATAAAAAAACACATGTGTGACATTATAAGGAATTTTATCACAATGAAATGGTCAAGAATCAGAACCAGGAGCTACACAAGATTTCAGAAGCTGCAGAATAAAAAAAAAAAGGCAGTCAATAGCAAGATATTATAAAATGACATTCTTGTCACAGTTCCTAAAGATATAAAAATATTAAATTTTTACATTCTATAAAAATATTACTCTGTGGAATCTGATAAGTATAGACAGTAAAGCCCTTCCTTGGAAAATATGCTCCATCCCCAGGTACAAAATCTGATGAAAATAGCTTCAAAATAAAGTCATTCCTGTTTGAACTTTAATAAGGAAAAACACTTGGTGGGAGAAATCAAGATTAAATGCGATGTCACAAAGATACTTTTTCTCAAAAAAGTTTAAAAACCAAGCAAACAAAAATCAGGCAAAGGAAGTATTGAAAAACAAAACTCCAATCTGTCCCTCCACAAAGCTTTAGAGGGAAAACTCCAACCTAAGGATCCCAGATACACCCATGAAACCACAAACAATCAATAACCCCACAGAAGGACACTCCAAAGATAGGAAATACAAACAAGTTACCACCAAAAATAGCAGGAAATATCAATCAGTGGTCACTAATATCCATTAATATCAATGGACTCAACTCACCTACAAAAAGACACACTAACAAGATGGATACAAAAACAGAAGCCATCCTTCTGTTGCCTACAAAAACACACCTCAACCACAAAGACAGACACAGGCTCTGAGTAAAGGGTTGGGAAAAGATTTTCCAGTCAAATGGTCCTAAGAGAAAAAGCTGGGGTTGTCATCCTAATATCTAACTACTAACAAAGTAGACATTAAGCTAAAAGTAATTAAAAGGGACCAAGTAGGTCTTTACTTATTCATCACAGGAAAAATTGGTCAAGAGGAGATTTCAATCCTGAATATTTATGCCCCTAATATAAGGGCACCTACCTATGTAAAAGAAACACTGCTAAAGCTCAAATCCCACATCAATTCTCACAACCCAATAGTGGGAGACTTCAATACCCCACTTTCACCCCTGGATAGGTCAATAAGACAGAGACTCAACAGAGAAAAAAGGAGTCTAACGGAGGTTATGATGCAAATGGATTTAATAGATATCTACAGAAGCTTCTACCCAAATGCAAAGCAATATACATATTTCTCAGCCCCTCATGGAACTTTCTCTAAAATTGACCACATAATTTGTCATAAAGCAAATATTAACAGGTACAAAAAAATTGAAAACAATGGAGCATCAGGGCCTAAACTTAGAGTTCAATAACATCAAAAATCAAAGAAAGCCTACCAACTCATGGAAAATAAACATCACACAGCTGAACCATCTCTGGGTTAAGGAAGAAATTAAGAATGAAATCAAAGTCTTCCTAGAAATTATTGAAAATGGATCCACAATGTACCCAAACTTGTGGGACACAATGAAAGCAGTCTTAAGAGGAAAATTCATAGTACTAGATGCCTATATGAAAAACCTAGAGAAATCCCACACAAGAGAACTAACAGCTCAGCCTTACAACAATTAGAAGCAATCTCACCTAGAAGAGTAAACAGCAGGAAATATTTAAACTTAGAGCTGAAACCAATACAATTGAAACAAAAAGAACAATACAAAGAATCAATGAATCAAATAGGTGGTTGTTTGAGAAAGTCAGCAAGATATATACACCCTTATCCAAACTAATCAAAAAGCAGAGAGAGAGTCTCCAAATCAGCAAAATTAGGAATGAAAAAGGGACAACAGACCACCAGAAAATCCAGAGAATTATCAGATCATACTTTGAAAATCTATATTCCACAAAAATGGAAAACCTAGAAGAAATAGACAGGTACCCTTTGGACAGTTACTATTTGCCAAAATTAAATGAAGAACAGATTAATTACCTAAAAAGGCCTATAACCTTTAAGGAAATTGAAGCTGTCATTAAAAGCCTCCCCAAAAATAAAAGCCCTGGTCCAGATGGCTTCAGTGCAGATTTCTACCACACATTCAAAGAAGAATTACTACCATTACTTTTCAAACTATTTCACACAGTAGAAGCTGAATGAATATAGCCAAATTCCTTTTATGAGCCCACATTACCCTAATATCTAAGCCACTCAAAGACAAAACAAAGAAGGAGAATTACAGACCAATTTCCCTCATGAATATTGATGGTAAAATGTCCAACAAAATTTTGGAAAGCCGCATACAACAATATATAAAATATCATCCACCATGACCAAGTAGGCTTTATCCCAGAAATGCAGGGTTGGTTTAACATACTAAAAACCATAAACGTTATCCATCATAAAAACAAAATAAAGGAACAAAACTACATGATCATATCCTTAGATCCTGAAAAAGCTTTTGACAAAATCCAACACTCCTTTATGATAAAAACTCTGGAGGGATTAGAAATGTAGGGACACTATCTCAATATAATAAAAGCAATCTACAAGAAGCCAACAGTCAGCATCAACCTTAATGGAGAAAAACTTAATGGAGAAAATCCCACTAAAATCAGGAGCTAGACAAGGATGTCCTCTCTCCCCTTATCTATTCAATATAGTTCTCGCAGTTTTAGCTAAAGCAATAAGAGAATGAAAGGAGATTAAGGGGATACAAATTGAAAAAGAAGAAGGGAAATTATCTCTATTTGCAGATGATATGGTATTTGTATACATAAGTAACACACAAAATTCTATCAGTGAACTTCTATGGCTGAAAAACACCTTCAGCAATGTAGCAGGATACAAGATTAACTCAAAGAAATCAGTAGCCCTTTTATACACTTAAGATAAAAGGGCTGAAAAAGAAATAAGGGAAACATCACCTTTTATAATAGCTGCAAATAGTATTAAATACCTTGGAGGAACAATAACCAAAGAATTGACAGACCTATTTGACAAAAATTTTAAATCACAGAAGAAAGAAATTGAAGAGGATATCAGAAAATGGAAAGATCTCTCATGTTCCTGGATTGGTAAGATAAACATAGTAAAAATGGCAATTCTACCAAAAGCAATCTACAGATTCAATGCACTGCCAATCAAAATCCCAGCACAATATTTTTTGGACCTTGAAAGAACAATACTCAATTTCATTTGGAATAACAGGAAAGCCAGGATTGCCAAAACAATTTTGCTCAACAAAAGAACCTAAGGAGGCATCACCATCCCTGATGTTAAGTTATACTCTAGAGCTACAGTAATAACAACAGCCTGGAACTGGAATAAAAACAGACTTGTGGATCAATGGAATAGAATTGAGATTCTGAACATTCACCCAAAAACCTATGGACACCTGATCTTTGACAAAGAGTCCCAAAATATTCAATGGAAAAAAAGATAGTATATTTAACAAATGGTGTTGCCATAGCTGGATGGATGTGTGTAGAAAAATGCAAGTAGATGGAAGATTGTCACCCTGCACAAAACTTAAATCCAAGTGGATCAAAGACCTCAACATAAACCCAGCCACTTTAAACTTGATAGAAAAGAAAGCGGGAGATACACTTCTACAAATTGAAACAGGAAACCACTTCCTAAATATAACACCAGTGACATGGACACTAAGAAAAACAATCAATAAGTGAGATCTCCTGAAACTGAGAAGCTTCTGTAAAGCCAAGGACACTGTCAATAGGACAAAACAACAGCCTACAGAATGGGAAAAGATTTTCACCAACCCTACAAGTGATAGAGTATTGATCTCTAAGATATATAAAGAACTGAAGAATGTAGAGCCCAAAACCTTGAATAACCCAATCAAAAAATGTGGTTCAGAACTAAAAAGGGAATTCTCAGCAGAAGAATTACAAATGGCTAAAAGGCACTTGAAAAAGTGCTCATCATCGTTAGCCATCAGAGAAATGCAAATCAAAACAACTCTGAGATACCCATGGACACCTTTCAGATTGGCTAAGATAAAAGACACAGATGACAGCCTGTGTTGGAGAGGGTGAGGAGCAAGGAGAACATTCCTCCATTGTTTTTGGAAGTGTAAGCTTGTTCAGTCACTCTGGAATGTAGTATGGCGGTTTCTCAGAAAACTAAGAATCAATCTCCACAAGGACCCAGGAATACCACTTTGGGTGTATACTTTAAAGACACACATTCACACTCCAAAGGTATTAGCTCCACTATGTTCATTAACATAAGCATTATTTGTAATAGCAAGAACGTGGAAACAACCTAAATGTCCCTCAACTGAAGAACTGATTAACAAACTGTGGTACATCTACACAACGGAGTACTACTCAGCAGTAAGGAAAAAAAAATGATATCCTAAAATTTGCAGGCATATGGATGGATTTGGAGAATATCCGCCTGAATGAGGTATCACAAACCTAGAAACATAAGCAGGGGTTGTACTCACTCATTAGTGAACTCTGAATAAAAGAAAAAAAAAAAGAAAAGCATGCCCAAGATGCAAACCACAAATACCTAACAGCTTGGGATAGCAAACACCTTGGACTGACTCCTTGGATCCCACTCCCCCTAGAAGAACACCAGACTCAGTCTTAATGTTAGGTAGAGAAAACTGCATTTGCCAGGAGTGGAGGCTGAACTAAGCAATATTGGGACATTGGGACCTTGGGACTGCCTTCCCAGGTTAGGGATGGGGAGTTGTGGAAAAGAGAGAATGACCTGATGTGGTGGGAGGAGAAAGAAACCTTGAACAAGGATATACAAAGATGTAAAGTCTGATGTCTTTATTTATAATAATAAAAAAGGAAAAAAAAGAAAAGAAAACACCAAAACCAATTAAAGAAAACTATACTTGTAACTATTTAAAAAATAGAAAAACAAAATTAATTTTACAAATACATTATGAACTTTTGATTGATGAGTAAAAACTGAATAAAATAAACTAGAATTAATCATCCTAAATTTCCTTCATCTTTTAGAATATTTAAAATACAAAGATGATGTAATAATGTCATTATTTTTGTTATATCTAAATTATGAGTATCAGTTGGAAAGCTTTACAAATTATACTGCTACCTTCTAAAATGTACTAATCTGTCCAATGTTCATTTGGTATCCACTGTTTTCCAATCAGAATTGATAAAAACATGGACGATGCCTTTGTTCTGAGTTATCAAATTTAGCTGTTTGATAAGTAAAATTAAGATTTAGGCCCTATATTAAATGAGAGAAGCTAGGAAACATTGACATCTGTGCTAGTTACTATTCACTGACTTGATGCAAGCCAAAGTCATCTTGGACGAATGACTGTCAATTGAGAAAATGCTTCCATCAGGTGGTCTCTTTAACAAGTTTATGGAAGATTTTTTTAAATAATAATTGGTTGCCTCTCCACCCACTATGCTAGATGCCACCCAGGAAAACTTGTCCTGAGTTGTACAAGAAAATATATGAAGAGCAAGCCAGTAATCAGCCTTTATGCATGGCTTCTATGATTAGAACATTTTAAGTCAAACAAGCCATTTCACCAAGTTGCTCTTGGTTAAGATGTTTATCACAGAACAAAACACCAACAATAACAGTAATTATGATGCCATTAATTTGTCCTGCTTAGTCTTTATTCATCACAAAATGTTGTCAAATAAAAACTCAGGAATAATAAGTTTAGGGTTATAGCATGAGCTGTGTTTTTCTAATTTCCTCTTGTTTGGGCTCATGGTCATCAGTGTGAGTTTGACAGGTAAAGGAAGAATGGAAATATGGTTTCATTACTTCTGTTCTATCTTATCATTATTCTTTCTGCTCCTTCACCACAGAATACAGTTTCTCTTGGGTTCCATACATCTCTCATTCAGGTAATTTTCCTTCAAATCTTCTTTCAACACAGATTTTTAGAATCCTCTTCCTCTTGGCTGTATGATATAGAAATATTTTACATGATTTCCTAAATCCTTATATTTTCAGAATATAGTCTTATAAACTATGTCTTCACAATACTCTCTATGATGGCTAATCTTGGCTGTCAGTTTGACTACTTTTGTAAATGACTAAAACTTAAGGAACCAGCAAACTTCTAATGAATTTTTTATTGAATCATTAAAGGTAGGAAGACCTTTTGTAAATCTGTGCTAAATTACTTGGGGCAGGCTAGAAAAAGGGCATGGAGGAAATAAATGTTTGCTTTTTGTGCCTGCCTGCCCTCATTCTTGCTGGCAAGTTCATCTCTCCTGCTGTTGAAGCAATCCTTCATTGGTTTTACACCACTTCTCTAAGAGTAGAATGTAGACTAGCAACCAGTGGCTCCCTTGCACTCCAGCACCAGATTGGTATTGCTGAAACATCTGATCTTTTGGACTGAACAACAGCTGAGTCCTTGACCTTTCCATTAAGAAACAGCTAATGTTGGATTATTAGGGCCATAGCCTAAAAACCATACTAATAAGCCATATATATATATATTCTTACATATATATCTAGTAAGAATTTTTGGCATGCCAAGGGGTAAACCCAACATGGCATTGAGTGAGATAAGAATTCTTAGAATGTAGCAGCCATGTGATAAACCTAACATGGTGCTGGCAGAACAATCCGTGCATGAAAGGCACACCCCTAGGCATGGCTATGTAAATCTGTGCCTACTCATTTTCTTAAACAGAACCACTATGTGAAAATCGTTTTTTGTTGTTGTTGTTGTGTTTTGCTTTTTTAATTTTAAATTTTACTTCTCTGCTTCTCTGTCCCTGTACTTGCCTGGCAACTCTCCTGAATAAACTCTAGTGTGGCGCTGGTAGTGTTATGTGTCTGATCTCACAAGCAAGATCAGCATTTTGGTGCATTGACTCAGATAGGCTCCCTCCCGGGCAGGAGGACCTGCTTTGTCAGGACATATTCCATCTGCCCTACTGCTTCTTGTTCCTATACCACTAGCCTCATTTGGTAAGTCTTCCCTTTCCAGTAGGTTTAAACATGATTGTGCAGCTTTTCCAGCTTTTCAATAGTACTCTATCCTTGAAGAAGACCACCCCCAGCGACCATCTTCACTAGTCATGGCGGTTTCTTCTCATCTGACATTCATTTTTGTCTTTCCCTGCTATTAAAGCCCAGACCAGATTCTTGGATCCTGCTCTCAGACTCTGTCCCTAGAGATCCACCCTGATGACTGTCCTAGGTGCTGAGAAGTTTCTATCTCTAGGTACTGACAAGTACCTGTAGTGGCTTAGCATTTGGTTTTATACCTACTCCTAAAACTAAAAAGATTTTAAGGCAAGTGTTGGTTCAGGCTTGTCCTGATGTCTATCCTGGGTGCTGATGGGTGTCTAAGGATAGCTAGCATGGTTTTTATGCCTACCCTTTGTGATGGCTATTGTTTCTTTGGACTTTGTCCTAACACCTACTCTAAGAGTTGATGAGTATCTTTAGCAGTAGCTAGTGTTGTTCCCGGAACCACTTGTTGGCTAGGTGATGACACATATTTAGTGGTAAAATCCCTCCCCTCTGGGCCTCAATAATAAAAGATGAGCCAGAACAAAAAAAAAAATTCTCTCCACCTTCATTTCTAAGATGTGCTCTTGAAACTCAAAACCAACATGTGTATATATATATATATATATATATATATATGTATCTTGTATATATGTATGTATGTATATTTCTTCTACCAGTTCTTTTCTTCTAGAAAACCATTAACATTTTTCTCTTGCTTGAATGAGTGATTCAAAGGACAATTTAGAGAAGAGATGAAGATATATTTATATGCATTGTATTTATAAAGAGGAAAAACAGATTATCATGAAGAAAAGGGAGATGTTGAGATGTTGAGGCAAAGTATCATTTACAGGTTTGGGATTTGACAAGCAGTTAAGTGGAATAATCACCCTTTACAATATGTGGAAAATCAAATGATATTTTAGGTGGAAGTAAATCATGTCAAGGCTTCAACATTGTCCTTGTTGTTGGATTGCAAAATAGTTTGAAGTCAGTAAAAAAAAAAAAAATTAGAAGAAAAGACTGGTTTGTTGACATGTGATTTATTGAGATAAGCCCATTGACAGTTTAATGATGAATGCAGAACTGATAGAAAAATTGTATGTCTTTTCCTAGGGTCATGTGGACAAATGTCCATTCTTGGCAGTTAGGATAGGAAGAACATAGAGAGAAATACTTATATATAAATCTACTTAAGTTAGTTGGATTTCTAATGTTGGAGTCCACATGAAGGATTTCTTATTGGAACATGAATAACTAAAAGAAATCTCTTTTTCTACAAAGCCCACCCTAACATGAATTACCACTCTGGAGAGTGGCCTTCTATGACTTGCCAGAAATTTAAGCTACTGGAGATTGTCCTCCTTCCAGAATTACTTAGTGTTTATACAACCTTGGGGAAGGACCTAGTAAATCCTGCTTAGTTGCTGTAGAGCTTTGTGAATTTCATTTACTTCTACTTACTTCTTCCAACAAAGGGGTTCTTCAATTTGGAAGACAAGAGGTAGCATCTAAGACCATGTACAGATTAAAATATGCTAGGAAAAATATGAAAGAAATAATCATTTAAAATGTCTAGTTAAGGCTATTTCCCAAATTGTAGAAAAGTATGACAATGAACTTAGAACATAAACAATTTTGGTGGTTGTTAGAAATTACATTTCAAATTAAATCCTAGTAGAGACATATAAATCAGGTGAAAAGAAAGAACAAGTATATTTCTGGAAATAATATTGTTTCTTTACATCCTTTGTGAATAAAAAGAGATTAATGTATTTTAAAGAGTGAAATGTGGCCCTTCTTACTGGAGAATGGTAGGCAAAGGAGGAAATGTTTAAGGATAAGGTTGAGGTCAGATAAAGAATGATTAGCCAGGTTGTATGTATTGTGATAACAGTAGCTAGGTAGATGCAAAGTAGCCTCACTCTAATGCAGGCAATATAATGCCCCCAGAATTTAACATCCAATATTAGATCCCATCCAAGGCATCTGAAAAAATTTAGAGATATAGCTTGATCAAGAATCAGGTACACTTTTTCTTCGCCACAACTCTCCATCCCCTCCCTGGGCAGGGAGCAGACAGTCCTATGGTCCCACTGACCCAATAATGCTTAGTTCAGTCTCCACTCCTGGCAAATCCAGTTTTGTCCCCCCTCCCTCAAGAGTGAGTAAGTTGTTCCTATAGTTGGAGTGGGGTCCAAAGGGTCAGTCCAGGGTGTTTCTGATCCCAAGCTGTTCAGTGGTTGTGGTTTGCAGCTTGGGCATGCTTGGTTTTTTTTTTATTTGTTTGTTTGTTTAGAGTCCACTAATGAGTGAGTACATACCCTGCTTATCTTTCTGTGTTTGTTATACCTTGTTCAGGAGGATATTCTCCAAATCCATCCATTTGCCTGCAAATTTTAGGATATCATTTTTTCTTACTGCTTAGTACTATTCCATTGTGTAGATGTACCACAGTTTGTTAATCCATTCTTCAGTTGAGGGACATCTAGGTTGTTTCCAGGTTCTTGCTATTACAAATAATGCTGCTATGACCATAGTTGAGCTAATACCTTTGGAGTGTGAATGTGCCTCTTTAGGCTATACACCCAGAAGTGGTATTGCTGGGTCCTTGGGGAGATTGATTCTCAATTTTCTGAGAAACCGCCATAGTGCATTCCAAAGTGGCTGAACAAGCTTACACTCCCACCAGAAATGGAGGAGTGTTCCCCTTGTTCTGCTTCCTCTCCAACATAGGCTGTCATCTGTGCCTTTTATCTTAGCCAATCTAACAGGTGTTAGGTGCTATCTCAAAGTTGATTTGATTTGCATTTCTCTGATGGTTAAAGATGATGAGCACTTTTTCAGGTGCCTTTCAGCCATTCGTAGTTCCTCTGCTGAGAATTCCCTTTATAGATCTGTACCCCATTTTTTGATTGGGTTATTCAAGGTTTTGGGCTCTAGATTCTTGAGCTCTTTATATATCTTTGAGAACAGTCCTCTATCACTTGTAGGGTTGGTGAAAATCTTTTCCCATTCTGTAGGCTGTGTGGTGGGAGGGGAAAGGGACCTTGAATAAGGATATACAGGGATGAAAAAAAAATTCAGAGGGAAAGCTGAACACAAAGTAAATATATGTGTAGCAATCTTATTTGCATTATCACCCTTGATAAGTCATGCTTATGATTTTTATCTTCTTTATAGTTATTATTAACTATCAGCATTTTAAATTCATTTTACTGTTTTTCTTGATAAATACAAAATAAATAAAGAAGAAGGAAAAAATTATGTAAAGAAAAAAAAAAAGAATCAGGTACACTGACTCATCCATCTTGCAGCTAATTGTTGTCAGGTAAAGAGAAATCTTTGACAGAAAACAATGTATATTTGATAATTCATATAACATAGAAGACAAATCTAATATAAATGCAGGACATATTTTGATGGAAATTCATAAATTGGAAGCCATTTGTGAGTTTTTCTCTTTGTTCTTGCTGTATGAATTATTGCATGGATAAACCATTTATTGCATAGCTACTTTAGGACATAAAACCTTTAAAGACACTTAAGGCTTATTTTGAACCTCCTTATCAAGACTTTAGCATTATCTTTACTTATCACAGTACTGTTGTGGAATGTTCTCTGTACGATATAAATAAATAACTGTTTGGACCCATGCAGGGCACCATAGAAGTGGGTGGAGAATCAGAGGCAGCCAGGTAAGAAGAAGGGGTGGAGTTTACTAGTCGCCATCTGTCCCCCGAAGAAGAATCATGTAGGAATTCAGGTGAGCCACGGGCTGCAAGCCACGTGGTGAGTAGATTCATAAAAATGAGTTGATTTAAAAAAAAAAAAAAAAAAACTAGCTAATAATATGCTTAAGATATGGGCCAAGCAGTATAAAGTATATAAACGTGTGATTCATTTCTTTTGGGGGGCAAAAGCTACAAACACACAGACCAGGCTCCACACTGCCTGCACCACACGTGTGCCAGGTCACAAATCTCCAGACCCAAACAGGCCAAAAAAAACCATACTACAACAAATGGCGCCCAACGTGGGACGCCAATTATCAGGGTATAAACCCGCCACTAAGAGGTATGTATTAATTAAGGTTTATTTTGTTAGAATTTTTTATAAAAGGAAGTTTTAGCAATGAGCCCAGTCGTACCGACCCGTACGGACCCGCCGCGTCACCGCCCCAAGGGACCGGAAGACCCGCCTCCCTCTTCGCGCTCTGCTTTTGTCTCCTCTCTGCTCTGCTTTTGTCTGGTCTGCTTTTGTCTGGTCTCCACAAACCAAGCCCCTCCCACACCTGTACAATCTCTGATTTCCTGCTACACAGTACATAAACAAAAAATAAAATTTTCACTAGTTTAGGGAACATGCTCATGCTTACAATCCCTTACTCTGACATATTTGCAGGATATTTAATGAGAAATTTCTTGCTGTCTTCAAGAAGCACATGGTTCTTTCTCAAATAAAAAGGAAAAACCCTACTAGGAACACTTTCAAAGTCAGGCCTGTAAATAGGGTTCCATTGCGCTTGTGTTGTTCTAAATTTTGTGTGTTTAATCAATTTAATCCTTATATTCATCCATTCAGGTAATTATGAGAAAAGCCAAACACTGATTTTTCTGAAGGCAGACACTGTAAGCTTCAGGTTGAATTTTAAAGTAGAGTTTGATTCAAGATCTGGAATTCCTGCTATCACTGGGACTTTTAAAAAGAATGAATAACCAATGATATATTGAAATTTCTGAACAAAAAAGAATACACATAATTTCTCATATGTTTGAGATGGTTCTTTAAATAAAATACTGATAAAAATACTTGTGATCTGTGAACTTTTCTGATTTGATGTCCTAAAATTGTTTTAAATGTAAGCATTTTGTAGGAATGCACATAATTGGCCAATATGTCAGCATTTCCTATAACTAGGAACATGTCACAGCACTGAGACAAAATAATTTCAAAATACCTCTTTTCTTTTCTGTTTAAACACTTACCGCTTATACTATAATTGACTTAATGGTTTGGAAGTTGATGACTGGACATAAAGTTTTGTTGATGTAGTCAACTGTAAATTTAGCTTTTGTTAGAGTAAATCTAACTAGGTCTTAAATGTACATATACTTATAATTTCTTCATGTATACATATTAAATATTAAAATCAAATAAAAATCACAGTTTAATAAACCTCTAAGAACATTTGGCCTTTCTATTTATTAAAAATAAAATTGCAATGGTTTTCCAGACTTTTCTCAAGCTTAAGGAATGTGGGAATTGTACAGGCATAAAACTTAATACATGTTGAAGCCAATAAGTTAGCTTCTTATAGAATCATATGGAAGTCTACGTGTCACTCATTGCCTTAATAACTTTTATTATTCTGTATACTAGAAAAAAATCACTGTGTTTCAGGGCATTGGAATCACAAGCCTTTAATCTTAACAGCTGAGAGGCAGAGGCAGGATGCTCTCTGAGTTCAAGGACAGCTTAATTTACAGAGTGAGTTCCAGCACAGCCAAGGGTACACAGGGAAATTCTATCTCAAAAAAAACCACCCCTCTTAAAAAAACAAAACATGCAAACAAACAAACAAAATAACTATGTGCAACTGGACAGTTTTGTTAGAGGTAACTATAAATTTTATTAACTATCATTATAAAAATTTATTTCAGTGGGAACAAGTTTGTTCCTGTTATAGGAATGAAAAACTGGAGTATATATGTCAAATAGTCCATAATAAAATTATGAACTGCCAGGTAAAAGCTTCTGGCCATGATTCAACTCAGACAATTTTAAAATCTTGTTTCTTCCATGAATAGTTTGTGTGCTTTATTTTCTTGCTGTCAACTTAAATATAACATCTGCCAAGAATCATGGCCTAGTATTGCCAGCATGTCTTGTGTGAAGGTGATTTCCCTTTGGAATTTTTTTTCTATGGAATTTATTAGTGTTCAGATCTTAATTCTAGGATAAAGTGTCAAATATAAGGTTGCTGGCTCAATAAACACTAGCCCCCTCACCCAATTCAATTTCATAGAGCAACCCAGGTGAGAATAAATAAATAAATAAAAGGTTTGATTATTGTGAGACATTTGCTTTGTACTGTGTCATTCCAAACTCCTTCCATTTAACAACAAAATTTGCATTGACATATGAATGATGTATAAATGCAGTATAATTATTTACGGGGTCTTTGAAATGAAGAGCCCCTTTTTTTCCAAGTGATTTAACTTTGGAAAGGAATTACTTTACATGCCCAACAAATACTATTAAAGGCGCTTTATGAGGCTTTTCCCCTTGCATATTTCTACTCATGGACAGACTTTTGTGTGTTCTAAAACCTGTATTTACATGACACACTTTTATGGTCCAATGGGCAAACACTACTTAGTCCTAAAATAACATCACAGTAATGACTCTAGTCAAGACAGCAAGAACACTCCACCATTATTACCCATATCAGACTGCACCAGATGGGGTATCTGTGGTTGAGTGCTGACAGTGGTGAACACTGAACAACTGCTCTGTTTGTATTTGTATATTCTTAGGCACAGCAACATTACATTCAAAATAAGCAGTGTGTAATTTTTTTTTTATTTTGAAGAAATGTAATGTATTGAAAATATTTTAGCATCTAAATTTAGGAGAGAAAGAGATTATATACAGTTGCAGATGGGCTATATTAAGTAGGATTTAGCCAATTTTCTCTGGGTATCCCAGCTTCTCAATCTCTGCTGTATTGATCTTTTGTGTGTGATTGTTCTTTGTTGCGGGGGATGTCCTGCTCATTGTGGGAGGCTTAACAACATCTGTGGCTCCTGCTAACTAGAAGCCAGTACATAATTGGCTACATAGCTAGCAACATAACCTTCAGAGTTGTAAAAGAAAAAAAAAGTGTCTACTACATCAGTAATATAAAGAAATTAATTCAAAGGTTCACATACTCTTTTAACCAATTGAATTAGACTACTTTTCTTGATCAGGCTTTGATTTTTTTTTGTTGTTGTTGTTAGTTTTTAGGTGCAAAATGTACATTTTCCAGTATGTTTTATTTATGTTTTTAATACTTTGCAGACATTGTTACAATGTGTTAGCATTTTCTATTTGTATAATTATTTCAGATAATTTATTTAATAAATAAGAAAATAAAATGGAAATTATTTAGAGTGCATTAGTTTAAGAATACATTTGGCTAAGAATCTCTCAAAGATTTGTTGGGATTTACCCATGGTAAACCACCATTGAATTGTGGAATCCTCATGTTTTAAAGTTTTGTGTAAATTCTTGTTTAGGAAAGCTTCCTGCTCCTAGAATGAGTATCAATTTGGGCTGTATTTCATTTGTTTGTTTGCTTGCTTATGCTTTTGGAACAGAAACTGCTTTCAGGGAAGCATTCTGCCAGTGGGAAAGGAACAGATTAGTTACAGCATCACTGTTGTCACATGACTGGAATTACAATAAAACCCAGTATAGATGTCAGATTTCCTGCCTCAGCAACACTGTGGGCATCCACCAGTAGGCCTGATGGCCATACAGAGACTGTCAGTCCTATGACTGTATACTGTTGGGATACAGAGTTCAGTTAATAAAAAATAAAATAAAATTTTGCTTTGCTCAGAGTAGGCAGAAACTCATGACCTAACAATTTTTAAGTTTTAGATGTAATAATAAAATCTACTTACTCCATGTTCTTTAGTGCTATTTAAGCTTTTTTCTTTGGTAATTTTAAAAGAATTTCAACCTTTTTTTGCTGTAGAGTTTTCAGTATAAGACAAAGTTATCATTATTCTGTTGCTATAAAGTACCTTCTGATAGAAAATTTGGCTAATGTAATATAAGGAAATAGCTCTTAACATTCAGTATTAGCACTGAAATATTGATAAGCATTAAAAGAATACAATGGCAAAATAATAGCCTTTATCATATGTATCCTTTTATTCTGTACTATGCACAGTACATAATGTCATAAATATTCAATAAATACTTTAATAGATCAAATATCCATTAAACTACAACATAGTTCCTCGCACTATGTATGAGTTACTTTGCTAAGTATCATATGTAAATATACACATGAGCACACACATAAAATAATTTTAATGTTATGGCTTACATTTAAGTAATGTATTTATAATATGAAATATTAAAATATAATTATATGTCTATGCTATAATTTATATAAATATAATTACATTTGGGAAAGTATATGTTTAACATTTGTAATTTTCAAGTTATTATCACACTAATTTTAGCATATATACAATGATATCTTTAAAGAAAGTGTTTTAAATTTCAAATATTTTCCTATAATTTTATATTTTTCTTAATCTTAATAATTGAAGCTAACTTGTACTGATTTATTTCTGTCAAGTTTGATCTAAATCTACAAGCACAAATACAAGCTAAATTTCAGTAGGTTAGAAATGATATTTTTGAATAAATAATCCCTGAGGCTTTCTAAACAGGCTTAATCATTTTTTTATATTTACTTTAATTTTAATTTTTTGTAGTTCAAAAATCTACCTATACACAGAAATCAGAAGAAGATTCATGCAGTGTTAAGGTTTATAATTTAATCATTTGATAGTTAGTTGCTAGCAGGACAGTGTTAGCTTTATATTCTAAAGGACAACTTGAAATCCTGTTAAGGTTATATTTTTATTAAAAATTCCATTAATTTTTCCATCAATGTGATTATAGATTAGTATTAATTAATTCTTACCATTTTTTGAAGAAATAGAGGGAATCATATCTGATTCAAAGTTAAACAGATTTTATGGTAACCCTTTCCTGGGGTTCAGAATTGGTTGGGGAGAAAGGGAATAAGATATCTTTAATGACATTTTATTGAACTTAGCAATTTAAATGGCCTCACGTGATTTTTTAAAGATATCAAATTACCATATGGATGATGTCTTTTTCATCAAATCTAGACCTTATTGTTTACCAAGAAAATGACAAAGGTAATTGTTAATGCTGGATGGAGTACTTATGCGCTTGCCTCTGTAATATTAATTAGAAGTCTGTGGTGAATTCTCTTTGAGCTAAAAGCTGCTATACCAAACAATAGATTAACAGCATTAAAAACTGGTGACAGACAGTTCTAGCATTATTTTTCTTTCATGTTTTAATTCTTTAGTACAAGAAATGAAAACACACATTTCCCCAAAGAGTACTATCTCCATGTCCCTTGTGAAATGCCTGGATATTAATGAAAGCCACTCAATATCTGCATGGCCTCCTAAAATTTCTAGAGTGATAAGAGAAAAGACTTTTAATGTTTTCTTTCCAAGATTCCAACTCAGTCTGTTGGGAAGAACACTTTACAAGCAATGGGTCACAAAAAGTTATCAAAACCTTTAGGAATGAAAGCAATTTAAAACTGGTTTCAAAATTACTCTAATACTTTAGTGATTTGTCTGTGTATCCATCTCTCTGAAGTTCTACCGCGAGACAAAACCAAGTTCATCTCCAGTCCAGTCTTGACCAAATGACAGGGCTCCAGTATTTAATAGAAGATCCAGGGATTAGTGCTGTAAATAGGAAAATATAATGAAATCTAAGCCTGCATACTTCTCTGTCTTACTTAGTTCCTTGTTTCACTCACAATAAAATTTAAAGACATTCTTCAGCTCTTTAGAAAAGATAATATAGTTCTTAATCCATTGTATGACACATCACAAAGGATATAGTGCAACCATTAAATAGTGAAGTGTTCACAGTAAATATTTTTGAATATATACTGAGATGATTTCACAGTGAAAATACAGTTATTAGACTGTATTTTTAAGATCCAGCATTATTGGACATTTTCTTCGGAGGCTCCACAGTTTCAAGAGCTTTTGATCTCATTGGCTCTTCATAACCACTCAGAAGGCAACACAATTTCCTCATATAAAGATAAGTTAACTGAGATTTACAATATTTAATTATCAAATACCAAACATTTAGCAAATAACAGAACAAATTCTTAACAATTCCAAAAATGATATATAGATATATTGGGAAGTGATAAACTTGTTTAAAATAGAATTGAAAGTATTGTTTTCAGGGAAGAAAAAATCAGAATCTATTCTTATCTGTTCATGTCATAAGTCAGAAATGAGACACTAAATTTCCTCTTAAAGCTGTCTTGCACTGAGGATTATTACACTAAAATTAAAATCTCCTAGAAACCCAGATACTGATATTCCCACCCAGAGGAGTGGGAAAAGAGTTCATCTTCTCAAGTCTCCCTAAAACACATGCAGTCCATATGGGGCTAGGGTGATCCAGAGCAGGGCTTCAGCACTTTTTCTCTAAGATTGGGTTTCATTCTGCTAACAGCATGTTGGCTGAGTGCCCACTAGCAAGCAATTAAGACGATGTGCCTGCCTGCATTTTAGTAGCTCTCCTTATGAAACATGTGGCCACATGGGAGCAGAAGCTTTGCCAGCATGGGTCACGGTCTGAGCGGAGCACTGGGAGAGCTGCTATGCTGGGAGCAGTTGTGTCTTCTGGGAAGTTGAGAAGAGAATGGGTGATTGATTATCTATGCTTAGGAGAGAAGACCAGTAAGGGACTCTTTCAGAAATGGGAACTATAGGGAAGTACTCAAAGTAAAATTAGGGAAGGAAAACTGAACTATCGAAGTACTTAAGGAGGAAGGAAATGAATTAAGTTCTGGAAATTAAGGAGCAATGAAATTAAAACGTTTATATTTTTTTAATCTGCTGATGAGAGCTTTTACCCTTAAACTTTAATGGTGGGTTGCTTAATTATGTTTTATAGCAACACACAAATCCTGAGCATGTAAAATATATGAGGTATTGTTCTAAGGCATGGAGAAGGATGAGGAGTGATGTTGCTTCATGTGAAGATGGGGAGCAGGAGCCACCGTGTACATCATCTCACTGGCTACTTTGCTATAAATGGGGGCCAACAATCCACACAGCTCACTTCTCTGGCTTCAGACACTTCACTTAGAAAGAATAGTGAGGAAGTCTGATCATAGGTGTGTTGCCTAAAGTAATTAGTATGTGGTATACACAGATCAAACTATCGTTCTGGGAGAGGATATACCATTCATATGAAAATGAAATAAATAAATGGTTCTAAATCTAAATGATTACACATAGCCTCATGGGCATAGTTTATAGAGCTCCCTGCTACAGAAGTTATGGATCAGTTGATCTAACTAGATACATTTCCATTCTGTAAACAGAGATTGAAAATCACAGAAACAATATTTTCCCCTTCACAATGACCCATGAGGTATAAATTAAATGAAGAACTACTGTCTTGTCATCTCTGTCTTAAATATAAACTGTAAACATCTAAATGGACAGAGAACTGCCATTTTAATTATTAGTATGAAACACATACAGAGATAACCTTTTAAATGCTCCTATCACATACTTCATGTTTTATTTTTAAGTTCTCAATAATTAAACATAGTGATTATTCAAAAAGATAGATGAGAATAGTCCCTGACTGATTTACCATTAGGGCTCTATATCTTGTACCTGTTGTAGGACCATTCTAAATTACAGCTTCTGTATTGGTCCAGGGTGTCACATACCTGTGGTAAACAGAACTCAGTTTTCTCATTTGAACACAGCTAAGTTGGTATCTCTGATGTCACATGATCAGTGAATTTCTTTGAGGAATTGGGGAAAACATCTTAGGATCTGTCCATCTTTATTTGAGTGAGGAACATTCCCCTGCCCTATGGTGATTGAGCTTTTGTCTTATGTCCCAGGCATGTGGCTTCTTTGGTTCTGCTGCTAATGGAGCAGTTAAGAATTTGGAAATTGCTCTAATTCCTTCACAATTATTCATAACTTATCCCTTTCAGTTTTTACATTCATTTTAAGCTCACTGATATATCAAAGAATCAGTATTGAGCTTCCATAAATGATAATTTCCTGTAACTCTCTGTTCATGGAAGCAAGAAGTATAAACTAGTACCTTGCAAGCTATCAAGGCTCTAACGAGATGTTAAGATACAACAATTATTAACCAGAGTCTCAGGTATGATTTCTTATTAACCACTGTAGTTAATATCAGTTGCTACAAACCATCGCACTTTTGATAAGTTCAGAAAAACACAAACCTCCTGACATATAAAAGTGTGGTTTGGCAAGGGGGAATTACAGTGCTGTGTAGACAGGAGTTTGTGTGTCCATTTCTATGTTGGCATGTTCACTACCTGGGAAACACAGGTACAACAATAGTGTCGTCAATAATAATATAACCAGCTCAGAAATTTGAATGCCATTGTGTTTTTGTACTTTCCCTTTTAAACTGGATCAATAAGATGGAATAATTAATTTTCACATCATAATACATTTTAGGTACATGGTACAGATATAGGCTTTATATAATAGCAAGATATTTCTCAAACATAAACACAATATTAATATAGACTTATAATTGAAATAATTATGTATACCTTCCTTCAATGGGAAACTATCACCTATTCAAGCAGGAACTTCAACACAGAGAGGAAAAGCACAGGGAATTCTACACTACTCATGCACTTTGAAACGATTTTTTCAAGTGTTTAGTACAGCAAACCCATTTTATTTTGCCAAGAAAACTAGGTAGAAATGTTTGCAATAATTTGTGCTAATCCTTCCACAAGTGACTTTGGTGTGGCAAATATTTGTTCTAGCAGATTTTACTGCAGTTCCAGAGTACATCAATCTGTTGTTTTAACCTTTTGAAAATAACCTTGTGTTTTCTAGAAGGAAATGAGAATCATTGATATAAACCTTTTAAGTTTTCAACTCCATTGCACTAGCGTGCCTGAGAGAGAAATTAGCAAAGGGAATTGTACGCATCTCTACTTATGTTTGGCTCCTTCCTTTATGGATATGAGGGACCTAAAAAGTAAAGGGTGATCAGAAAGAATAAACATATTTATTAGAGCAGTTAGAATGACTGCTTTGCTATTTGCCAAGTTTCTTCTCAGTAACATGTTTGGCAGCTACCAAATGACATGGCCTGCCCAGAGTTGATTTTGACGAAGCCTCTGGGATGTGTTAAAAAGTAAACCAGGGCAAATCACGTACTGGAAAGCATAACTCCATCAAAGAAAAATGTATGATTAAGAGTGGCATTGGCAAGGAAAGCTTTGCCAGAGCTCAGGGTAAATATTTGTATCAGTGCAAGGAGAAAGCTTCGTGATGCTGATGTCGACCAGCTGGAATTTTCATTGTTTATAAACTTTTGTTGTTAGAGTTGAAATCTGGCAGAAAAGGTACCAAAGAAAGAACAGTTTCCCAGCGTGCAAGCTTGAACTGTGATCAGACTGCTGACCAGAGGATTCAAGCTGGATCTACTTTCCTTTCCCAGAATCCTTTGGCCAATGAAAATCCTCTTCCTCTAAATCTATTTTGACAAAATTCATCAGGATTAAAAACAAAACAAAACAAGGCTTTGTCCTTTGTTATAGGACTTATGACCTCTTTTTCTTTAGTAACATGATCAGTAAATGGGAAAATATTCTGAATGAATTTTTGTTCATTTTTTCTACAATATATCCAAATGAATCAGATATGTCAATGATAGAAAATAAGTAATTTAGGACTAAGACTAATCTTCATTAATGTCTGTTAACCTCATGATGTCAAGCTTTTTGTTTATTTTTACCTCACAGACTCTTACACATTTCAAGCTAAACAGTTTAACAAGTCAAAGAAATGTGTACTTGGTTTAACTCCCCAAGTGTTTCTATTATAAAGAAATTGCTATTCTCTCCCTCAGCTGATTCATTGTACTTCTCAGAAGAGTGGAGAGATCAAAAGTCATTAATCAGACAATATCACAAAGACAAGGAGTTATATAAAACATTATAGTAGTTTCAAACAAATAACTTCTATGCAGAGGAAGAAAGATGGAAGGAAAATGAGCTCCAGTTCTAGTCTTCCCCTGTGAAACTAAGAATGTAGAAGATCCTCACTTTGGTAGATAAAGCCAGCTTTCCTGTTTCCAAGCCTGAACCCCTTCTGGAACACTTCTTCACAACATGGAGATTCTAACAAAAGCTCCCTGCTTCTGCCTCAAATAGCATGGATGTTACATCTGCATTCAGTTACTGTGAGACCTATGTATTGAAATTCTCTGAGAGGGAACTAAAAAGAACTCCAAATATATATCTAAATATTATTTCTTTTAAAATTTATATGTTTTAAATATCACTGTATTTACTTGGCCAAAGACATTACAGTAGGAACTGTGTTGCTATGTTCTTCTGAGCACGTCGTATTGTAATCATTGAAGGAAATCAAAGTTGAGAGGCCTCCTGGATGCTTCTCTAAACCTAGAGGAACTAGAATCTTGAGTCTGCCAGTGCAAAACCAAGTAACATTGTAAATATATCATGTTTCTCAGACTAACAGTGAGTGGAAAGGAACGCCAATGTTCTAATTAAGTAGTATTCTCCTCTAATTCTTGGGTCTTAGAGACCTGAATCACTAGCTAATTCTAATTTAGCATGCTTCTGCAATAAAGATTTTTTACAAAGTCAAAAGTAAAGTGGACTTGAAGTGTTGGGCTATGTGTTTTTAGCATATATATATATTACTCTTGAATCTTCCGGTTACTCTGGTAGAAAAAAAAATGGCTTTCAGTGTGTGGTTCTGTCTGGGACACCGCACTGATTGAACATTTTCAGAATCCACAGAAGATCCAAGGATTTCTGCTTGAATGTGCACATTTGTGTCCCAGTACTGTATACCCTCAGATGTGAAATTCAAAGAAATGGATAACATGAAAAACCATGTGCAGAGTTAATGATTTTACGAGGTTGAGCAGGGGCCTCAGACACAGACAAGTTTTAATCATATTCAATGACCTAAAGACAGAAAAACAATCATTCTTTCACTATATTCTTTGATATCCTCTTACCACCTCTGAATGATAGGACATTCTTGAGGTCATTCTGTTCTGTGGATTGGGACTCTCTGGCATTATATTTTAATTGAATGATCAGATTATTAATGCATGAAAATCAGTTTCTGCAAATGCTGAGCTAACCATCTTTCATACATAATATGTCCATATCAACATTTTAACAGCCATCCACTAGAGATTGACATGGTCAGTTTTGCAAAAGAAACCCCGGTGAATATTCAGGTTGAAGACTCCTGGTATCACAAGATGGGACTGAGAGGTCAGGGCTCATTGCTGATTTTTGCTCATGCTGTGTGGTGATAAAAAGGTAACTTGGCCCTTTTGTGGTTAGAACCACTTGAGAGGTTCAACAATGGGAATTATTAGCCATGCATTTCAGTTATACTAACAGGCTTTCAGTATTTTTTAAACAATGAGAGGTTCAGAGAAGGAAACAGCAATAACTGTCCCTTTGCTCAAAGGTCATGTATTTTTTTCCTTGGCTTATTATCTTCTTTTTACAAAAACTTTCTTTCCTTCTCTCCTAGGAATGCTTTTTATCTTTCCTTCAAATTTGTGTGACTATAGAAGGTAATATGTTAAGAAAATTTTTATATGTGGCCTAGCCATATTTTATTGACCAAAACTAACAACATCATCTGCTAAGCATTTGAAGTAGTAAAGAAAGAAAATACCTTTGTGAAAGGAAGCACAAAGTTAACATACTGAAATTTTGGGAGAAAAGCACTAGAACTGAACGATCAGTTGGTTCTCATACTTCTTTTCTCCTTGACTCAACATCAATTCCAAAGAGGACTGTGCAGATGTGCTTCCAAGAATACATCTGGAACTGGTACTAGAGTCATCATGTCAGAGAGTGATTAACCAGATATGCTGCCACCTAAAGCCAGGTTATGAAAGCTGAAACACACTCTTTGCCTTTATAAAGCACTGCCAAAGACTTATGCCTTGAAGTGTGAAGAAATGTTACAAGAATATTTTCTTCATCTGTAGCTGAGCCTAACCTGGCTTTAGGTCCCTTAGATTTGATTTTTTTATGTTACATGTATTTTAGAGAAAAGAGACACAGAGAACAGTTATTTTCATCATTTAATATGCTTACATAAGAACAAACTAGCCACAGCTACTGTTAAATTTGAAGCCATGTTTATCAAGTTTCTCCCATTAAGATATCCTCAATGCTGTATCTTTTTAAAGAAATTTCAATACAAATGTGTCTTTTATATAGTAATAAATGTTGATAAATAAATAGATAATAATAATAAAAAGAATATTATCTCTGGAATTTGAGTTAAGTCTTTAGCTTATGCTGTGTAGATATTATATTCATATCTTTATCAATGAAGAAAAATGTGGGTTGTAAAAAAAGGCAGCTTCCTTTGTATATCTCACCAATTGACTACATTTCAAGACAGCAGAATACAAGCTAACTATCATTTGTGATTGTATGACAATTCTCAAATCTCATAATCAGTCAACCCTGGATGTCTGACAGCACAATCCAATTCACAAGAGGAACATTTCAGAATTGCAGTGATAGATCTTGAATCCCATAATAGGTCAAGGTTAGACTTGAGTAGATGAGTTTGGAATAAGGTAACCCAGACCCAGAAAAATAAACATGATATTCACTCACTCTTAAGTGGATTTTAGACATAAAGCAAAGGATAACCAGATTACAATCCACAACTACTGACTAGCTAGATAATAAGAGGAAACCTAAAAGACCACCCATGGAACCCCTGGGGAGGGGAAACAGTTAATATCTCCTAAGAAAATCAGGACCATAGTGTGCAGTGGGCAAGGAGAGGTGGGAAGAGAATATAAGGGAATGGGATGTTTCAGATGGCGAAGAGTTAGAGAGAACAACATAATAGGTATTTTGATAGAAGAAGACATTGTGGGTTTGGAGAGAAACCTGGTGCTAGGGAAATAAATACCAAAGAACCCACAACGATGACCCCAGTTAAGATTACAAACAATGGTGGAGAGGGTGCCTAAAATGGCCTTCCCCTACAATGAAATTGATGACCACCCTAATTGTCATTATAGAACCTCCATTCAGCAACTGTTGGAAGCAATGCAGAGATCCCCAGCTGAGTACTCAGTCACACTCACAGCCCAGTCAAAGTGAGGTAGGAGAGATTATATGAGCAAAGGGTCAAGAACATGATAAGGAAACCCACATAGACAACTGACCCTAGCTGTTGGGGGCTCACCAACTCTAAATCAACAGCTGGGGAACCTGCATGGGACTGAATTGAGTCCACTGAATGGGGCTTCTGGCAGTATGACCAGAATTTGTTCCTAGCACATGAACTAGGTTCTTGGAGCCCATTCCCTACAGAGGAACACCTTGCTTATCCTTGATACTGAGGGAGGGGCTTGGTCCTACCACAACTAGATATGCCAGAAGACACTAACTCACCCTGGGAGTCCTTACCCTCTCTGAGGAATGGATGGAAAAATGGAGTGGAGAAAACCTGAGGGATGACTGGGTTAAGAGAGAGAGGAGAACAATAGTGGGTATGTTTGAAAAAAAAACTTTAAAAAGAAGAATCATCAAAATTTTAGTAATTTAGAAATAACTTTAAAACTGTAATTTGTTATTTGGCAGTATGTTCCATTATTTAAAACTAAGTCAATATAAAATATAACATTAATGGACCTCTATTCCTTTTCTAGTTATCAGTATTTTGGGGGCTTTTGTACTTCTTAGGTGTTACTAAAAGTATTATATAGCACTGTTTCAATATAACTGTGATAAAGTTCAGTTGCCACGCCATTAGTAAAGGTTTCCATAAGGAAAACCCCATTGCAATTACAGACACGTCACATTTTTTTCTCTCTCTCTTAAAATCTTTCAAATCTGATCTCAGCTACTCATTTTTGAAGTGATAATTTTAGTTCTCATAGTCTCCAAGTTGAAGTACAAAATTGCTAGTTCTTGGTCTGCCACCAGGACCAAAGAATAGAAAGCAAGACATTGTTGAGCAGCTTAGTCCCCTCAGTGATTCAAGATTATAGGAGCTCAGTAGATAAATAAATAAAAATAAAAACTTTAAAAAAAGAATGTGGAGTAGGTCCCCAAGAGCCATCTCCAAAACTCTCACCACGAAAATGAGGGAACAGTGAAGGACATGCAGGAGAGAATTGAGGTAGATGGGCAGAGCCACCTGGGAGACCTAGAGACAGATAAACCTGACCAGACTTTCACATCTTTGCTCTTATTTTCTGATTTGTACTCTATACTTGATTCTAAATCTCAGAGACACAAATCACCTTCAAGTATATTTCTAATTTCCTACTCCTGTGAGACTTTACAAGAGGAAAGAAGGCAGGACAGGGTGGAAAGAGGGCTTCCTGGAAGAGAAGAAAGTTCTGTGTGTTGCTCATCTGTACCACTGAGAAAGAGCAGGATATAGATGTGTGGAAAGAACTGAGTCCAGCCCTATAGAGGGGGTTAAAATAGGAATTGTGCCAAATACACACACAGCCATCAAGAAGATCATTCTTACACTCTGACTCTCGTCAACACTGGGAGTGAAGCTGAACAGCCTGTGCAAAGAATCAGAGCTTACACTGCACCATTAGCCTAGGTGCAAAAAAAAATATAGGCAACCATGCTTATCAATGAAAGTATGAAATGAAAAAATCAAAAGCAGACTTAGGGTTTTATCAGTAAAGTGAAACAATACACAAAACACCACTCCAAAGAAACTCAAATAGAAAACAAGAATAACTAGGGCATATGGAGGACGAGATGCTAGATGAATCAAAAGCAACCAGGAGCAGAGCTCAGGGTTTTCTGCTGTGCCTTTGGACTGGCTCTTTCGTTAAAATTTCTCATCCAATGTTTCAGCAATGTGGTGAATACCTGTAATTGACTGAACACTAAAAATCAATGCTGTTAAGAACCCACTGGTCTACAAAGGAAATCTAAATAGAACCTTGCTGTAAATGGATTTTAATACATTTGTAGTTTTTCAATCGGCTATGAATAAATAGTTCTTTCCTGAGGAGCAAGTTTCCCACGCCCCAGTGGAAGGAATGTGACACCCTGGGGATCCCATAAGACCAAGTATGCACTGGTTTAGCTCTGGGGCCAGCGACTGGCAGGCAGCTGAGAGCTTCCCTCTTTCTACAGCAGCTGCATCACCATGGGCTGACTGAGAAGGGACCCAGGACCTAGCTGCACACTGTCATGGCAACATAGATTCCCAAGGTCTCCCCTCTCTCTAGCCTCTTGAAGCAAGTATGTTTTGCCTTAGAAAACAAAGAAAATAAAGTGACCATTATTTCTTCAAACCCCACACAAACTCTAGGAACCACATCCTGATCTCTAAACTTTCATAATCAAGTTTGAGATCTACTAAGCATTACTTTTAAAAGTCTATTAGGCCCTCGAAACATAAGAAGGAAGATAGTTTTGGTTCAAGCCATCTAAATCAACCCTCTCGGGATATATACATTTAGAGTACAGTACATGCCAGCTTTGCCCGCTGTAACTCATGCTTGTCTGTGCGTTTTCACTTCAGAGTTGCTAAGGATAAGATATTTGGGGTCAGAGTGGTTTGGAACAGATAAGCTGGAACCCAAAGTAATCAGAAGAGCTCTCTCTCTCTCTCTCTCTCTCTCTCTCTCTCTCTCTCTCTCTCTCTCTCTCTCTCTCTCTCTCTCTCTCTCTCTCTCTCTCTCTCTCTCTCTCTCTCTCTCTCTCTCTCTCTCTCTCTCTCTCTCTCTCTCTCATCACTTTTTGCCCACAACAGAGACTGGATACCTCACATTTCATTTTAACTTGTAACAGCCCACTTGTCAATGGATGCCATTAGTGCAGATATGCCACAGGCACTTGCGATGGAGTGGCAGACAACCTCAGGTCAGCTGGGGAAGAGTAGGCACTGGGTGGCAACAACTCTCAGTCATTACTGACCTGGGCTCTATTCAAATCAGTGACCTAGAAAAAAAGGGCTCCAAATCCCATTCCTAATTCCAATAGCCATCAAGTCTCCCCTATGGCCTGGATTTGATCCTAAAACCCGGGTCTCCTGTTGAAATAGCATTAGATCGCAGCCACTGAACTGGCAGGCCTGGTTCTAAAAATCCAAGTGCAGCATAAGAAGGAGACATGCATGCATTGACTGGGCTTTAATACACTTTAAAGCTTTTCAACTGCTGGAAATCTGAAAGTCTGAACTTTCTAGTCAAATGCTGATAGGAAAGACAAGAAGAGCTTTCATTCAAACACAGGCTTGGATTTTTTTTTTTTTTTGAATGATGAAAATGCACATCCTTCCAACTGAGGAATGATTAAAAGAAGCTGTAGAAAACTAGAGGGAGACTGAGCATAGCAAGATAGAGACAGCCCCTCTCGATCAGTAAGGTGCTTTTCCCTGTCCTTGTCCTCAAACGGAAACAAATTCTCATCTGTTAAAAAAAAATGAAAATGAAAAGAAAAAAAAAGAAATGTTGTGACTTAGGTCACAAGCACGGGATGGGGGTATTAAAATCAGCCTGTAATGTCTTGTCCTGCATTTTAAGCAGAAAGCGACAACTTTTCCAATCGTCCTGTAGATGGAGCTGTACTCTGCATTTCTAAGATCATCGCCTTAACAATGAAGCAATTGTTTCCTGTCTCCACTTCGCAACCCCTGCCTCCTTTGGTTCTTTCTGGTTGCATGTTCTATTTATTTTAATGTATACCTTTGTGTAAAGCCTGTCTCTGAGTGGCTAGATACCCAGTTGATATGTGGCCTCTGAGGGGGGAAGGGGAGTGCAGCCCATTCCCATGACATCGTGAGCCTTCGTAGAGCCAAAAAAACCTTCTCAGGAACACCTAATCCTTGGGCTCCATCCAAGTACCACAATCTCTCTGTACAACTGACATGGGCCACGTGGGACCCTTGAGAGTTTTAGGTGTGTCTTTCTGAAGTCAGCCTCGGCCAAGCATGAGGCAAATGTGCCCGACCAAAGAAAATAAATTATGTGGACTCCAATTTTCAGCAGTTATGAAGTATTGAATTACACATGCAAAGAATTCGCTCTGGGATTAACCCTTTGGAATCAAAACACAATCTTGTTCCTGTGTCTACAAGGGAGCATGCTCTGTGTAAGGCCTGCCTTTTGAAACACAGGGGTTATGGCCCCAAAGGCAGAGGAGTTCAGGCACAGGACACACACTTAGTAAATTGTTCCCGAGACAGGGACAAAGTGTATGTCAAAGATTCCGCTCTGTCTCAGGCTCCCCTGGTTCTTGTATGGTTTTAATAGTTATGCCAATTTCAGAGGTGCATTGGAAATGTCCCTTTGGCATTTAATCAGAATGTTTTAGACTACTTCATATTGCCAGAAGCTGCTTCCCCACTCAGATCGAGGGAAGTGGTTAAGAATCTCTGCAACGTAACTGAAATTAAGAACTCCTGAAATGGCATTTGTCCTCCATGACTAAGGGGCAATAGAAAAGGACATCCTGCCCTGCCCTGCCCTGCCCTGCCCATCAAGAATTCCTGGTCCCCACAACCCGATGAAGCATAAAGCTGTTAGTACATGCTGTGGCTGCAACTCAACACATAAACTTTGAAGCACAAAATAAAACACTGTTTATTTCTTCTTTAGAGCTATTTATTCACCAAATGACCAGATTCTAACAATACCAGGAAGAATTCAATCTTTAAGAACTTAAATAAAACCTTTAACAAAGTGAACTTTTCAGTAAACACTGTGCCTGAAGTCTAAGGAGTTGAATTTCCAGAAATATGTATCAAGCCTCTTCCTCTGAGACTCAATTCAAAAGAGGGTGAGCTCTGGGAAGGATACCACGTTATTTAGGGACTAGCAAATTATGTCTCTTTACTGATCTATCACTTTCCTTTCTTACGTGCACTCTTGGAAGAGAAGAAAAGTGTGCAATGATATCCCCAATGGACACCGTGGAAGCCATCCAGTTGCCTCATTTTAACCAGTGCAGAAATGGGGGTTGGCAAAGATTCTAAGAGGAACTGAGAGCCACAGAGCCAGGAGAAAGTGCCTCCCAACTCCCTGTGTAAGTGGATGATTCCAAACCAAATCTCTAATTAGAGAAACATGTACTTCTTCAGGTCTCAGATACTCTTGCTAGTTAAAGCAATGATACCTATCTTTTAAAATACTTGATATTTGTGCTACATGGAAGTTTCTTTAGTGCATGTAGAGCCTAACATGATTTTGGTGATAAGTGAATGAATACCATTTTGGGTGTGTGTGTCTGTCTGTCTGTCGTCTGTCTGTTCTGAGAAAGAGACACTTAGAAAGGCAGAAACAGATTACGAGAATCTGACATCGCAATGGAGACAGGAAAAGATGAAGTTTCTGACATCATGTGGCTGTTGGGTGGAGTCGCTAATAAAAGTAATTGCTAAGCATTGTGCAGTTAGACTGCTGTGTGTAGTTAAATCAAGATGATCCAAAGCTTGAAAATGTCATGAGGACTTTATTTTCAACAGGTGACATTCAAAAATGAGCAGCTTCTGAATGGCTTGGATTTTGGGTGGAGTCAGGATCGAGTTTCTCATGCTTTGGAAATCAGGGCTGCTGAAAAGCCCTGTGTCCTGCTCACCATTATCTGAATTTCCACTTCCTGAGAACAGTTGCTGCCGGAAACCTTCTGGAAAACATTTCTCCTTGTTTTAGTGGTTGTGAATAAATGAGAGGGTTTTGTTGTTGTTGTTGTTGTCGTCATTGTTTCTTTTAAATACACAGTCTAAACTTTTTTTTTTTTGCTAGAAGGTGAAAGATCAACTCACAGTGCACATGGACAAATATTAGGTGAACAGAAAACAAAAATGAGGTAGAAAGTAAAGCCAAGCTACACCAGCTTTCTGTACCCTACTTGACTTTCTGACTAGATTTCCTAGTCAGCATCAGATCCATGTTCAATTATTTAATCCCATAAGAAGGAATTTTTTGTTGGAATGTATAAGTTGATTTATTGCAATAGAGAATGTCTTTGAGAAAGCTTTTATAATTCCTAGTCTTTAAAATTTTCATCATCCTCATTGGGGCAGATCATAAGGTTAGAGGTCAAAAAATATGAAAGTAATATTATTAACAAGAAATTGGTTTGTTAGGGCTACTTCTTTGTGTCAAAAAAACATCATCTAAGAAGTGTTTTGTGTAGGGAATGAGGAGACAATACTGTTTGTAAAGTGATTGCTGCATGAGCAGAGCGGCTTAGAGTTTAGATCCCTTGTGTCCATTGAAGAAGGTAAGATCAGCAGGGTACACACATGCAATAACAGTTATAGGAAGAACAGACAAAGAAAGATCACTAGGACTTAGGAGCCCTTAGGAGTGGCAGAATCAGCAAGTCACAGGTGGAGCCAGAGACCCTTTCTCAAAGCTAACATGGAGGAATGTGGGAACAGCCAGGATTAGACTTAATCCTTCACTCATATGAACATGTGTGTTCTCCCACTCCACAAGCCACAAGTGCATGCAGAATATGCATACATATACATCAGTTAAAACTAAGAACAGGAATGATATCTACTCTATGTGAACATAAGAAATTAACATTATGACTCTGAGGCTCTTTGCAGGTAACAGAGTATTTGTGTAAAGTGGCGAGGCCTCTAAGAATATACTATTTCTCCTTAACTTAATGTATTAAGCAAGTATACACAATGATTACAGTGCTGACCTGAATTACATGGCCAAGAAATTAGAACTTGAGGCCTCACAAAATTTCTGAAATAATTGCTTTAATTCTGTGGCAATCTAAATGCTGCTCCATGTGTGGAATAACTGATTTAATCAATTGGTACTTTTAAATATTCAGGATATGAGGCACTTAGAAATTTGCCCACACTGAGGAATTAGATGTGATCTCACTCTTCTCTCCACAAACTCCTTGTAAAAATGACTCCTTCAGAGGTGGCATTGGAATGGATGCTCGAATAAGCAGGGTTTAAATGGGTGATGCAAGAATCTTCATGAAAATCAGACAGGTTTCTGGAATACTAAGTTCCCAGATCTGCTTCAGTGCATTATAAAATGGACCAGATGTCAGATTCCTCTAATTTAAATTTTGATGCATAAGTTTTAAAAATAATTTGATTTCAAGTAGCTAGAAACCTTCATCCAGAATATGCAAAACTTATATTGCATGTGAGTGTCTGAGGTGAAGCATTAGCCTTTTATCATTAAAAATAATTTTTTAGTGTATTTTTTTGTCTCTCCTTTGTTTGTACATGGTGAAAAGTAACTGTCAGAACTTATTGGCAGAATTCACCAATCAGACAAAGGAATTTTGACCATAATTGAGACTAGGCCTTATCTGGATGCCCATATAATAAAGAGATTCATTTGTAGATGGCACTAGAATGACAGAAACTTCTGGAATGTTTAGTTAAGCCTTGTTTCTAAATTTCAATATGTGTAAAGAGAATAAATACAAGTAAATAGAACATAGCTTCAGCCTGAAACAAGTATCTATCTTGATGTAGTGCAGAGTAAAGAGTAAATGACCTGAGAAGAGGCCACATCTCAGTCAAGGCTGCACATTTGCTGACATCTGTCACAAAGCACTATTCAGACACAAAATGTTGACAGTATGCCACTAAATGCCAAATCATTTTAAGGCTTTCTTTATTTAGTTTCAGAATAGTTAGAATTAATTAACCTGACTTTTTATCTGATTTATTTTGTAGATTGAATGCTTTAGGAAGGCAAGGAATTGGTGTTTGGTCCACTAATAAATTAGCAAAGCAGTGTTTTGCTGTATTATAAATAAAATCTTGGTAAATGAATGAAAAGAGCAGATAATTTGTATATATTATTTAGAATAAAGGGTAATTTACTTTCACTTGAATTAAGTTTTAATAATAGATTTTTTCTTAATTCTCTTCTTTATGATTCATATAGAGAAAGACTTGGAAGTCATTCTTCTTCATAACTTTTAGGATTATAGCTATTTACTTATCATGAGTGGTTATATATAGCACATGGTAGAAATCGCTTGGATATAAATATTGGATCCCACTGACAAACAACTGCAAAACAGGTAACCCATTCCTTGCAATGTTGTTTTTATTTGAAAACTATCTAGAGCAGATGCATATACACAAGTATGTAATATTTATATATGTATATGTACATGAATACTATTTAGTTCAGTTTTGCAGTAGAGAGTTTTTCCTCAAAAGTCATTAATGTTATTTATGCATCTATATGCTCCTTTCTTAAGAGTAAAACAATAAGAACAAAATTTCAAAAACAAAATTTCTCTAAATACTTTTCAGTTAAAGTGGTGTTAACATTACTTAGAACTGTTGTGGGTAAAAAATGATTTACTGTATCCTACTAAAATGTGTATTCTCATGTGGGAATTTCTTCTTGAAGCCTAACATAAATTTGTAAAATTTATTTATTAAAAGAAAATTATTGACCTCTGTGACATCTTTGTTTTTAATCTAAAAAACTCATAAGTATCAGCAATGCTTCTCCTTTCTGGATTTTCTGAAAGAGGAAGATGGGGTAGATTGAATGTGATTGGCTCCCAAAATCTTACAGGGAGTGGTACTACTAGGAAAGATAGCTGTGTTCAGGTGTGAATGGCCTTGTTGGAGGAAGTGTGTCATTGTTGGGGATGGGCTTTGGGGTTTCCTAGGATCAGAATACTACCCAGTGTCTCAGTTCACTTCTTGTTGCCTGCAAGATATAGTTCTCTCAGCTACAACTCTAGTATCATGTCTGTCTGTATGCTGCCATGATGATAATGGACTGAAACTCTAAAACTGTAAACCAGACACACCAATTAAGTGCTTTCTTTATGAGAGTTGTTGTGATCATGGTGTTTTTTCACAGCAATTAAAATCCTAATGAAAACATATGATTTACCTTGACTAATTCTAATTGTTGAAGAATTTAGTACCCTATTGTGGAAGATAGATTCCCTAGATCCTTGGTACCATCTAGGATGTTTTCTCCAGCCTCCTTTGTTTTTCTGGCCTGTGAATCCTATGGCTTTAAATCAACAGCATGGTTTAAATTACATTCATACTTTTAATCTGTCTATGTTCCTGAGAGAGGTAGTTAATCTATAGCAAAGATAGATGCAAACATGTTCTTGATTAGAGATCAATATCTTTTAAATGGGAACAAATATTTATATTTCCCAAAATACACAATATGTGTTTAGGTAAATTAAAAGCTTAATTATGATATAGGTGTAATACATAGTAAAGAAAATAGTGCATTTTCACCAATCTAATAATTGCCAAACAAGTGACATAGAAAAGTAGACTCTTAAAAACTTTTATTATTCCTAGTGACTTTCATTACAGTCTTCATCTTTCATTTAAATAAATAATTTTATAGGTGTTGCAAGGTAAACTAAAAGAAGAGAAGCTATAAAGAGTTAAAAGTTATTTCCCTCATTGACACATTTTCTTTTTTTCTTTGGGAAACTTCAGTACTATATTTTACTTTTATGCCTTTTCCATGCAAGAGCTTCATTACCTGGGTCTAGGCATACATGTTCATATTCAAATTTGTATCTTTCTGTCGCTAGTACTGTGTATAGAGGTGTTTATATCTTTGTATAGGGATAATTAAAAACTTTTTTCGTTCTATAATATAGAGATTTCATTGAGAGCTTTTTTTGATTGCTTGATCCCACTTTACAATATAACATGACAGTTGTTGAATAATGGTGACACTTTTGATTATTTTCAATATACAAGGAGCATTCCTTTGGGAGGTCCTGATGATGCTGTTCTGTGGAGTCCCATTCACTTAGAGATAAAGGCAAAAGACATACTTAACCACCACAGTTCTTTAAAGCTTGGGATTGCCTTTCGTCTGCCTTTCTTAACAGTATTCTTTCCCAAGTAAACCTGACACCAACCTTTATTTTGATTTCAGATATCTAGACTGTATATTTCTTGAGAATGCAAGCAGGTTGCAGTAAGTGAGATACTGGATCTGATTGTTTTGAGTTTTTAAGAACTTAAAGGCAGCAGGAAAGGAAAGAGTACAGGTGAAAAAAAGCCAAAGAAGACAAGCTCAAAGATTCTATCCATTCACAGAGGCCAGCTGTCTGTGCGGCTGGACATTTCTAGGGCCCTGTTGACAGACATTCTCATTAAACTTTTGTAATGCTTGTGCTACATTAGAAATCGATCATTGTACATTAAAACAGTGAGAGCTGCAGCCGTCAGCCTGTGTTTAAATTAGGCTGGAAAAAATGAGTAGGCACCATGCTGTAAAAAGAAAATAAGTTGTTATGAAAGGGACTTTATGTGAATATTGGGGATCATTCACATATTCAATTCCTTTTTTTTTGACTTAACTCTAAGTGCAAATGTTCATCACATCTTATAGAGGAAAAATTAGTCCTTGCTACTCCTTTACTTAATAATCATATCTGGGATATTTGAGCACTATTCTCAAGTCTTCCTGATACACCAACAGATTTGATAAATACAGATTTGGTGAAGCTTGTATAGATCCTGCTCCCAAGAAACTCACTGATAGATGATGCTCAATAAAAAACTATGATTCTGTTATAAATGTGTGCTTTGGGTTTTGAATCTAAATAATATAAATTATACAGTAGTCACATAATTAATAAGCTAAAATTATCATTGGGATAAATTAATAAATTGAAAACATATAAATTTAATTCTGGCAATTTCCACTTCTGAAAAGAAGAAACAGAAAACTTGGTCAGTTGTGAAATGGTGCCTCACAGTATTGTGATTTAGATCTCTTTTTTTCACCCATAGGTCATCATATTGTATCCATTTGCTTAGGGAATATACAGAATATAATTGTGGGGAAGATAACCCCCAAAAATGAAGTAACAAAACTATCTCTGTTCAGTTAAAATTGCCAACTTAGAGTTAAGAAGTCTGGGGTGCCATTGCAACCCAGTTCAAATGTAGAATATATATATTTTTATTCGACTTGCTTCTCAGAAGAGGTCAATTAAGACAGCATCACAGATTTTTAGAAAATATTTTTATGTCTAAGTATTCTTACATTGTTGAAAGATTTTTTTTTCTACTTAAGGCATCCTGGAGGGTGTAATGATGCAAATATTAATATTGAAATTTCTTGGAAGAATTAACACTGTTGACACTGAATCTCACTTCAGGCTTTGCCTTCAAATTAAAGTAAAATAGATTTCTGGGCCAGATGTTTTTATAAAACCTTTGCCACAATTATTTATATGTTTCAGGCAAAATGTATTCTTTTGGTCTTCATTCTTGAGATAATGGCCTCAAATCTCTGTAACCTTTGCATATTTTAGTACATTTGAAGTAGAATGAGTAGCCATTTATAATTTTTTATTTACTGTGAATAGCTGTCCTAAAACTTTATCTACTTACTGTCTATTATCAACTGATATATTTCTTCATTCTTTTTTTAACCAGTAGATCTCATATGAAGAACTGTTAAGCTGAAATCTTTCCTCACACAGAAAAATTATTTATTCATCAATAATTCATAACTTATTTAACCTTAGATTCAGTAGAATATTTTCTGTAATGCTTGCTAGTTCTTTTTAAAAGGGGAAAGGGAGGGCATCTAGGTGAAATTTCAAATAGAAATGTGCTCTGGAAAATGAAGACAGATAAGTTTGGAGCATGTGGACCATTTGGGATGCTGCTTTGACTTGTTTTCATGGAGATAGATAATCCAGAGCAATAGGGAGCTTGACAGCAATCAGTAATCGGTATATAGCAGTATGATAAAATGAACATGAGAAAATATCTGTAAAATAGAAACCACATATAAAAAATTGACATTACTTAATCTGTAGGGGAAATGTTCTAAAGAAAACAAAGAAATCTCATCAAATGAAAAGTTATTTTATAGATGATAGGATCCAGATGTTTCCCTGTCCCCTTAGATAATATAGAATTATGTGACAACAGAAACTTTAGGTTAATTATTGTGACGATACATGCTGGGAAACCCTGAAATGTTTATCAGGAGATTTGTATAGGAAGATTTACTCAGCCATGCAAATTGACATGGGGCCAAGTACCCACGGGGCCTTATTAAAATTAACCTTCAAACAAGAAGTTGAGTTTTTGATGGCCCTGAGCATCACAAATACATTCATATATGTAAGGCATACACTTATTTTGAAATAAATCTTTAGACTATTTTATTTGAGGAAATTTAGCATTGTTATTCTGCTTAAGAAATATCAGAGAGTGTCTGGTTTCCTCAGGTATGTTTTCTTTATCTTTAGTGCTTTCTATTAAATGAGTCTATGAATGTAGACATTCAAAAATAAATTTCACCTGAAAATCTCACATTTTAGCCTGTTTAAAAGTAAAATAATTAGACTAAGACACACAGAATAGTAAGATTATTTCAAGAATATAAGATGACTGAAGCATATATAATAAACTGCATGATAAATTATCATAAAAGTAATATACTCTGAAGTATGCATTTCTTTGTTTTCAGGGAATGACCTTTGTTTAGTAAAATAAAAATTAAAACAAAATGCTATAGTCATCTAGAAATATCAGTTTGGATAGGGAAGATATTTTGAAGATATTCTTTATTCTTCTCCTAAAAGAGGTGATAATACAATTATTCTACTCTCTGACAGTCACATGTAAGACTCAAAACCAACACACATATAAATATATAATATGAGTCAAATTCTTTATGAAATCAAAGGGGTAAGCATGGTGGAATGGAGAGAGAAAGGACGTAAGAGTCAGAGAATGAGGAGGAAAACTGTGAAATGTTCTCACAGCTGACACAAGGTACGCATAAGATCAAGCCAGTCAAAGCTTTATCATATATAGAGAAGGGACTCCTTAGGCCCTATTTCTAGCAGAAAAACTATTTAGAGTCAGGTGGTGGTGGCTGCTGGCTTTATATGAAGTCACGTAGGAACATTGGCTTGGCCTAGATTTATACAGTCTAAAGAGAAACAACCAAGTTGTGGAAGCTCAAGCCTTTAATCTCAGCACTTGAGATATCATGTCTTTGTCTTCAGTACTTGAGAGAAATACACCTTTAATCTTAGCACTGGGGAGGTTGACACAGGAAGTGATATGGCTGGGTGGAGAGAGGAAAATATATTTAGCAGAGGCAGGTGCTCACCCACTTTCTTTTTTTTTTTTTTTTTTCTTAATTCTTTTTTTTCCTTCTTTATTTTGTATTTATCAAAAAAAAAACACAGTAAAAAAAAAAAGAATTTAAAATGTGGAAGGGTTAACAATAACTATACAGGCTCACCCACTTTCATCCTGATGAGTTGGTGAAATAAGAAGTGGCTGTGGCTGTGGCTTTGTCTTTTGTCTCTCTGTTCTTCCTGTGCTTACCTGGATAGGTGGCTCTAGGTTTTTATTATTAAGTCCAATTAGGGTTGGGGAATAACTCCTTTCCCCAACCCTAATTGGACTTAATAATAAAACTAAACATATACAAACTAAATATGTATGAAAAATCCCCAATTAAAGTCTACAATATTGTAATTCTGATACAATGCAATTACAAGTATTTGAGTATCTCTTATCCCAGAAAACTGGGGTTATTAAAAAAAATAGAGATGTTAAATGTCTACTTACTATCTGTTATTCAAGGAAGTTCCAGGGGTCCCCCAAAACAATAGTTACTATTCCCAATGCCTGGTTTGCTCACTAGTTCTAGATAAGAGCGTGTTGCTAAACACAACATACCTTTAGGTTTCAAGACATTGACAAAACATGCTGGATTTGAGCTAGAAGTTACCTTTTTGTTGTGTAGCTATTATAGTATGAGAAAGTAACACACAAATTGCCTGGAAAGATATGTCATCAATGGTTCTATCTAGCTGTGGACCCCATGAGATATAGTGATGACTTAACTAACAAGAAATGCCCACTGGTGCAACCATGATGTGACTGCTGTTATGGTTACCAGCCACTTTCTGGTTAGATTTGAGGCTCTATCAACAGGAGAGAACTGTTATTTGGTACTGTAAACCTGTGAAAGAACACGTTGCTGAGAAGGTAATGGGCTCCAAAGAAGAACCTACTATTGTAGTTTTACTGTTTAGACATGACATCCAGCTATGTAATTAACACTTATGTTTATACTCATATATTGGTGATGTTCTCACTCATTGTCAGAGAAGTTTCTCTTTTGCAGTGAGCTAATGTGGAGAACCACAATGGGTGAAAATAGAGATCATATATGACTGTGGAGTGTTGCACCTTGAATGAGATATCCGTATCACCTCGCCTTGGTTCAGAAATATTCAGAGAAGGCCATTTTATTCCTCATAACCTCATTGCACTTGTGGTAACCTAGACAGTATCTGGGCAAAATTAAGAGACTTTGGGCAACTAATGGATACTGGATGAGAAATGTCACTTTCTTCAGTAATTTAGCAATTGATAATCTGTCTATGTGTAATAAATAATCCCTCATTATACTCATGCAAGTAACTGTAATCATATTCAGTGTTTAAAAGGAAGACATAAAAATAGAAATGGGCTTATTGGGAAGAGGAAAAGTTTTAGAACAGAAAGGAGGATGGGACTTTTTAAAGAACCAAAAATAATAAATCACACTTTAAATATTTTGTCTAAATTTTAAAATATTGTTTTTACAAGTAATAGTGCAATAATGGCCATTGCTGATTGTTACAAGTTTAAATTCAGATCACTAGTTCATAAGTAAGTATCTGTTCATGGGAGCATGAACCTAAAAACTTTTAAGAATCAGTTTATGGGTTCATCTATGTCAATCTTAGTGCCTATGCCACCACTAGCATATAGTTTCAAATAGCTCAGAAGAACCATTACAGTAGATAACGTAGATCCTTCCACAGTCAGGACTTCTCTGAGACATCAGCAATGGTAATGCACAGTAAAACAGATGACATCGGAAAAAATAAATTTGATGTGTTGATTACAGAGTGCTATACCAAGGACCATCCACAATGAATTTTGCTCTCTCCAAATTTTAATTTCTTCACCTTCAATGTTATTAGCTATTTTAATTTTTCTAACAGTATAGTCAAAAGACTTGATTTAAATAGGAGTTTTAAAATACTATATGTAAAACTCTTAAGATTTATACATTAGTATACTTTTCCAAATTGCAACACTTTTATTATTTTTATGTTTAAAATATTTGTAGATTATAGAGTAGGTAAGCCTTACCTTTTCTACATATCATTTGTTTTAGTGAGTATGGCCTTGTATGACTAACATTTTAATGAATGATTGCTAAGTTAATTAACTGTGTGCTACCGGTAGTTTGAATAAAAATAAGCCCATTGACACATGTGAAGTGGCACTATTAGGATGCATGGCCTTGTTGAAGGAACTGTGTAACTAGAGGACAGCTGTGAGGCCTCAGGTGCTTAAGTCAGGCCCAGTGTGCCGTTCTTCTCTTTCTACAAGCCAGTCAGGATGGAGAACTCTCAGCTCATTCCCAGCACCATATATGCTTGCACAATGCCATAAATCCTGCCAGGATGATAATAGACTACATCTCTGAAACTGTAAACCAGCACCAATTAAATGATTTTCTGTATAAGAGTTGCCATGGTCATGATGTCTCTTCACATTAGAAGACTTAAAACAGAAATTGGTACAAGAATTGTGATGCATTGCTGTGACAGGGCTGACAATGTTTGTGGGAGGATTGTGGAAGGATTTTGCAACTTTGAGCTAGAAAAAAAAAAACATTGAGTGTTTTGATCTCATTGAATGTTGATTGGGATGTTCATTTTAGAAGCTTGGAAAATAAGAATGTTGAGAGCAGTGCAGAAGATGGAGGTCTGACTTGTGACGTTTCAAAGGGAAAAGTAATGTCTCTCCATGCCATTTGCTATTTTGAATTAGGAGTCAGTCCTTCTTGACAGCTGGGGCTGAAGAATCAGCTGTGATTAATAAGAGACCAACACCACTTAAGTGAAACCTTTGTGTTACTGGGACAATTGATGCTGGTTGAATAGAGCTAAGAGATCAGTGTCTCTGGAGTGAAATATTCGAGAAAGTGTTTCCAGAGAGCACAGAGAAGCTGTGTTCAGAGGAAGGCAAAGTTGTACTATGTGCTGGCAGCTGGATTTGGTAAAGTGGTTAGAGTCACTCGAGGGGTATTGATTTTGAAGGCCTGAAGGGTCATGGAAAGCAAGTGAGGTTTGGCACTGTGAAAAGACAGGTGGGGCCACTGGTGAAGGTGCAGCCTCAGTTGAGAACCCAGGACTGAAGAGATCATGCAGAGAAATTAAGGTGTGGAACCATGAAAAGAGCATACCAGTGGTTATTGATGAATGTGTAGCCAGGTTGCAACAGAAGACCCCAGTGCTTTGAAGATGCCAGAAAGATAGGATGACCACCAAGAACAGCAGCAGCAGCAGCATTTACAGTGGAGTGGAGTCAGATGGAATCTAGAAGACAAGCTGTGTATGCTGCAGAAACAGCTGGAGTAGTAAGCCAAGGCCTTTGGAAGAGTCCTGAAGATCATGTGTGGATCTCAGACATTGGACATTCCATGATTTACACTGTTGAGAGTTTGATTTTGCTTTGCTGTGATTGTGACTATGCCATAGTTTTTTCTCCTGAAAGAAGACAGTATTTGATTTTACTGAAGCTTACAGAAGGAAGACTTTAAATTTTAAAAGACTTTGGTTTTCAAATGAGATTAGCTATTTTAAAGGGACTGAAATTGTAATGTGTTTGCATTTGTAAGGACTGTGAGACTACTAAAGGTTTTTGTTTGTTTGTTTGTTTTGCTTTTTATTTTTTAATGTGAGATGTTGGGGACATATACTAGAGGAATGGTTTCAGCTTGATAGTGATGTGTTTGTGTGTCAACTTGATAAGGGGTCAGTTGTACAGGCTGGTTTTACGTCAACTTGACACAACCTGGAGATTTGTAAGAAAGAAAGGAGCCTCAATTGAGAAAATGCCTCATAAAATTCAGCTGCAAGGCATTTTTTAAATTAGTGATCAATGTTAAAGGGTCAGTCTCTTTTGGATAAAGCTATCCCGTAGCAGGTGGTCCTGGGCTCTATAAGAAAGCAGGCTCAATAAACTACGTGAAGCAAGCTAGTAAGCAGCACCCCTCATGGTCTCTGTATCAGCCCCTGCCTTCAGGTTCCTGCTCTACTTGAGTTTCTGTCCTGACTTCCTTTGGTGATGAACAACAACATTGAAGTATAAGCTGAATAACCCTTTTTCTCCTTAACTTGCCTTTTGGTCATTGTATTTTACTGCAGCAATGGAAACCTCACTAAGACACTGTGTAGCAAGCTATAGGGTCATATTCTACTGCATAGAAAAATACATTGGGATTTAATATTAATGAATAATTTTTCTTTAGAAGTTATATGATTTATTTAGTAGCAAGTAGAAGAGGATTGGAGTTGTCTGGCAGATGGCTGGTAAGAAGCTTTTAATCCTAAGATCTGTGTCTTATTCATAGTCCCATTACATTTTCTGACATGTAGCAATGATATTAATGCATAACACCATGCTAATATATGACATGTGACTTGTGCATTATTTTAATAAATGCTTATTTACTTACACATTACCAAATCAATTATTTCTCCCACCAATGTAAAAAAGTAAGAGAGCCCTGCTACCTATCTGAGCAAATGTTCCTGCTGCCTTCTTATCAAAACAGCATGACAGGCCAGAGAACTGACTTTTCTAATTTCTCATTTTTTATATATCAAGTATTCTGTGTCCAGGAATACTGACCATATTCTCTGTCCAAAGCCATCAAAAAAGAATGAAGGATGCTTGGCAGTATAGTGCCTCTAATCTTGAGGTCATGGCAAACAACAAAGCAAGAGTAGACTCTTGGATGCAATTGAGACTCTGTGTTCTGCTATTCACAATGGTATTCAGACAGACTTCATGAAGACTGCACTCACTAGTCCTGTCATTGAATGCTATAGAAGCTGACCATGATATTTCTGGAGGAATGGGGGCTAATTCATGGCATGTGCTGTAACTCTTATTCTACCCAAGAAATTAGGTAGCAATAATTTGTTCCACAAATTTTTAAAACTGTATCTTAAAAATTAATTAGAAATATAACTTATCTTGCTTGCTTTGGGGATTTTGAGTATAGAAAGTGCTTAAAATCTATATGGTAAATTCCAGAAGGTATACTTGGGAAAAAAAAAAACAATGATCACCTCATTTTGCCAAAAGTTACTGTGCTTAGCTGATCACGCCCGCATGGACGGTTATCAGAATGCAACCCATAAGCTGAGTTGTTTTGCCATGCCTTCCCCACAAGTATGGACTAAAGTGAAAATGTGAGCAGAACAAAATTTTTCTGTTTAGAGCAATGAGAAGTTTCCATTACAACAACTTATGAGGGATTAATTATTATCTCTATTTTGAAGCTTTAGGAACCCAAGTGTAGATAGTGCATTTGCCTGGTTTTACATAAATACTATGTCCCAAACCTTGCTTTAGAAACTCATACTTAAAATTTAAGGATGACCACTTCTAGTCTCAGTACTGGCTGAAGACCACTGTGTGTTTTCTGTTAAGGTAAGCTCTTGAGTTCTGATAATTATTTGATTAGCAATAGCTTCACTATCGGTTTCCTATTTTGTGAATGGAAATATCAGTATACCTTACAAAGGAAATGTTCTGTCTAACAGGCTGGGTTAAGCTCTTTTATTTCAATATCCTTAATTGATGAAGATTTTCAAAGTGTATTCCGTTCACCATATGACGGAATCATTAGTAAATATGGATTTAGCACTGCTGTGAAAAGTTAGGCTAAATTGCCTATCACAGTTCAGCAGTCTGACTAAAACCTCAACGATGAAAGCCTTTTAAGACTTACTTACTGGGGTGACATGAGCTAGCAAGGCTGTTATCACCTGGCAATGCATTTCTAGGTGAGCTAAATTTTCCAAAGGCCATTGTTTCCTGGGGTGATGATGGCTTGTAGCTGTACAGCCTACCGGGCAGCCTTGAGAGGAATTGGCTGGGATCATACAGAGAGTGATACAATTAACATGCTCTGTTCCTAAATAAAGCACAGGAAATACAACCTTTGATGGTCTCATTTAAGAAATAGTCTTCCCCTCAGCTAAATGCTCCTCCCCAAAGCATCTCTCATTCCTTCCAGATTCAGCAGTTATTTCTCCAACTAATAACAGACCCTTTAGTGAGCTGTCAAGCTCCAGGTCTGGGGAAGGAAGCAAGATCAAACACAGATGATGTCACCCCCTGTCTCTGCCACCTGTTATTTGACTTGGAAGCATCAGTATTTGTCCTTATCACTGCATGGGCTGTTCTTCATGTAGTATTTTCCTTGGCTGCCTCATTGTGCTCTTGTTGCGGTGTAGTTAGACTGTAGCTAGAATTCCGATGGCTCTCATTTTACATCCAGGCAGGTCTGCTTTCCCCTTACCATATGGTCATCCTGATGTTACCATTTGCCTCAATCATCCTTTTTGTAGCTGTTTGAACATCTTAATTGATCTCCTGAGCTATGTTAGGGATTTATAACAGACATCAATATAATTCATCTCACACACTCATGCAGTGTTTTTTTTTCTGATTGGACATGGATTATACATACTTACACATTAATATTTCCCTAACACCTAGGTTTCACTTCAGTGATAGCATAAGGACTATAACTCACCAGAGGAAAAAATTGCTTGTCATACCCTGTCTGATATGACTTTTTTTTTCACTTCTCTAAACTATGTATTACAGCATATTTAGTTTCCAACTCTCGTTTAAACAATAATGTATATATACTCAGATTAAAACTTTTCTGGAGATGACTGAAAGTTGTTATGTTAGTAGGCACTTGCATTTGTTTTTCTTATCACTCATTCATTTTTACTTGTCAACATTTAACATCATAAAATCATATTTACCTACAATTTTTTTAACTCTTAAGCTGAATACATTTGCATTGGTGCTGTTCACATTTACTGATGATTTTCCATCACTTAGAAACCCAGAAATTTAAGAGAAATTACATCTCTTCTATTTCGTCTCTACTGAAAAAAGTAACCTATTAACAGCAGATATCTAAAGCTATATAAGCTCTTTCTCGAATAGCATAACCTTATAAAACCATTGCAATGAAGGCTAACATTACAGAATGTTATGATGCCCTAAAAAACAAATGTTCTGCCTTGGATCTTAATAACAGTGGTTCTTATATTTATGGTTGTGAGCCAAGCCTTTAACGACTGAGCCATCCTTCCAGCCCAACAGTGGTTCTTAAACTTTTTAGGCCATAACACTAAAAATGTGGTGTGGGGGACATCAAACCACCCATTCAAGGGATAACTTTTCCACAGGCATCACCTACGACCATCTGCATAACAGAAATTTATATAAAGACTCATAACATTAAAAAATTAAAATGAAAACAATTTTATTGATAGGGCTCAATATAACATGGGGAACCATATTAAAGGAGTGTAGAATTATGAAGCCTGGGAAGCACTGCTTTAGAAGATATCTGTGTAAGTACTTTCCCTTGGCAGGTGACTGACTAACTTGGATATTTTCAGTATCTTGGAATTTGCCTCTTTAAAACTATTATCAAGTGAATAAATTTGTAGCACCCATTCTTATGTGTCTCCTAATTTTCCACATAATTTTAAAGCAGCAACTGTACATGTTTAACCAATACTTCTCAGCTTGATCCCACACATATAATCTAGGTCTGATTTTCATATAGATGTATTCACAGTTGAAGTGACTTAAAATTGTGAAAGAAAAGTTTAATTCTGAAGCTGAATTTTGAAGTGTTAAGATGTCTTTCTTTTAGGGGGACCAGTAGCTGACCCGATTGCTTAAATTCAAGTTCCAGAAGTTTTCTTTCCTCTGTATTGTTCTCTCTATGGGGCTTGCTGACTCCACCTAGGGAAACTTCTGCTGGGCTTTTACAATCAAAGCAAGATCTCTCTGACGAGAAGAGAACACTGAACATTTAAATGAATAAGACAGAAATGGATCAGAGACCACATGGAAATTATGGCTTTTGCTCACTTGGTATAAATGTACCAGAGAGCTTCAGTGAATTAACAGAAATACATACACACTGTGTAGTATGGTTCACAGAGTTTTTGTAGCATACCTGGGAAACTTTACTCACAGTCTTTGGGCTACAAAATAGCAACTTTTTGTTACATATCTATATGATCTAACACATTTTATTAAGTGTTGATACTTAGATAAATTAAGAGAAATACATACTGGAACTCTTCCTTGATTAGATGCCACGTTTGGTTTCTCAATTTTTTAACATCCAATATATTAATAGTTGTGCTTTCTTATAACAGATCCTGGGACAAATAAAATGTACCAGGTTTCCATTTAAGTTGTGGTTTTTCATAGAGGGCACCAGATTAATTCTCTAATCTATGAATCCAAACTTGTCCAGGCAGCATCATACTAATATTTTACCCATTCCTACTGAATTCATGATAAAACAGCTCAGTTTCTACTTCTTTAAAATAACCACAACCACTGAACAGCTTGGGATCAGATACACCCTGGACTGACCCTTCGAACCCCACTCCAACTATAGGAACACCAAACTCACTCTTGAGGGAGGGGGGACAAAACTGGATTTGGCCAGGAGTGGAGACTGATCCAAGCATTATTGGGTCAGTGGGACCATAGGACTGACTGCTCCCTGCCCAGGGAAGGGATGGGGAGTTGCAGAGAAGAAAAATGTCAAGAGGTGGTGGGAGGGGGAAGGGACCTTGAATAAGGAAATACAGGGATGGGAAAAAAAATTTCAGAGGGAAAGCTGAACACATAGTAAATATATATGTAGCAATCTTATTTGCATTACCACCCTTGATAAGCCATGCTTATGATACTTATCCTCTTCATAGTTATTGTTAACTTTTCATCATTGTAAATTCATGTTACTGTTTTTTTTGTTAAATACAAAATAAAATAAAAAAAAGTAATAATAATTATGTCAGTCTGTAAGGTTTATTCAATGACTATATTGTTACCCATGTGCGGTATATGCGTGCATGAGCACACAAATGCACGCGTGCGTGCACACATGCACACACACATACACACGCATACACACACACACACATGCCATGCATATATATTCCAGTGGTTGGCTAAGTGGTCATTTTTCAAATCTTATTTGTTCTAATATTGGCATGTGTAACAATGATGAATATTTCTCCAAACCAATTTTAAATCTAAAGACAATTATGAAGAAAGAGGGCATAAAAAGCAACTCTGTTGTGATTGACAGAATTCTTGTTAAAAAAGAGAATCACTCAAATTAGTGGACATGTGATACAACCAATGTACTAGAACTAAGACACTAAATAGAGACAGAGGCTTCAATAAGAAATTAAGGTTATTGTACCTGGAAAGACAGTATATATACATGGTGAAAAGAAGGATCATTAAAATTCACACAGAAAGATTAAAAACTATACATAGATTGATGTGGAAAGTGCTTAATTTCAAACATAAAATATTATAAAATATACTAAGTCTTTTAGGGGGCAAAAATAGGTTCATACATGGACCCTTCTCTCAGTAATCTTGAGGACTGAAATTGGAGTTACTAGGCTCCAACAATTCCAAAGGATTGGCTCTAGTTTTTAAGATTGGATTAATATGAGGTGACTATTATTAATGAATGCAATTCTAAACAATGATGCCACCTAAAGTAACCATGAGAATAAGGACAGACTGGATTAGGAATGTCCTGAAGGTGACCCAGAAGGTCTGTATAGGGCAAGAAGAAAAGGATGCAGAAAGAGTCATAGCTGGAGGGAGGGAGAGATCTTCAAAGGAACTTGAGATTTTAAATAAACACAAAGGAAGAATGATTGGCTATCCACAGGACTCATTCCCACAGAGCTGATAATTGAAGCTTGGACTCCATGAGATTGCCAATGGATAGCATGGAGAAATGGACTTCAAAGTTGAAATCCTGTTTGAAGACCAGGATATATGATAGAAATAGTCACTGTTCTGTGAAGTGATCAGAGTTGGGTGTTGAGCTTTCAGCTGGCAAGTGGCTAGTACTCTATGCTTGGATTTTGGAAAATAAATTACTTGATGTCCAATTACATACCATTTTGTCAATAACTTTATACCACCATACTTCATAAAAAAGAAAGGATCCACAGTTGTGTCTTAAAATGGCATGGAATAGCACAATACTTATTGTAATTTTCCTTGTATTGTTTTTCAGCTGATAATGTCTTGTCTTTAATTGAAAGAGCCTTTACCTTGGACCTACTTTTCTTTACCAATAAGAGCCAGGGTCACTTCTGAGAAAGAGATCTAGGATAAACAGCTCAGAAGTAGATCTTATAGCCAGCGTGGCAGAAAGAGAGATATTCTAAATAAATATTTGTTTTCCTAATCTGATTATCAGAATAATAAAACAGAGAACTTTGAAGAGAATTTTTCCCAAGGATCTTATGCTGGAAGAAGGAAAGGACACTCAGCCACTGGGCAATCTATCTTCCGAAAAGAGATTTCAAGAAGTTCTACCAACCTGTCAGATCACCTTGCAGGATGACACTGAAAGCCTGATGATGATAGGTCAGTCACTGACAGGGCAACACCTTTAATAGAACAAGTAAAAAGGGCCAAACATAGTCCTGGACCTCTATTGAAACTGCACTCACCTCAATGACCCAAGGACAGACTTGAGACCTTTGCTAAATCCTTGTTCTTCTTTGCAACATAGCCATAATGAATAAATATCCATTTTCTGCTTTGCACTTTTAACTTTGCTCTCTTGTTTGACTTATTGAGGTTGGGCCTGGTTTGGAGCATACTTTGTGGCCTCCAAGATTGATAACAAACTATATAAGAAAATGTATCCTGATGAGGTAGAGATAGTTACCCTTCTGGTCTTTATCATACCACCAATATCAACTTTGTTTTAAGTATTGAAAGCCCTTGTCTGAAAAAGAGCTGAATAGCCAATTGCTAGGCAGAAGAGAGAAATGAATGAGGTTGCCAGGCAAAGAGAGTAAACAGGAAAAGAAGAGAGAAGGGGAAGAGCAAGAACAGGAGAAGGAGAAAGAATGCCAGAAGCCAGCTACTGAGCCACACAAACACTCATGGATTAAGCAGAAAAGAAATGTACATAGAATAGAGAAAGGTAGAAGCCCATGCCAGTTTTTTTATTATTATTATTTAAAAAAATCTGACTAGAAACAAGCCTAAGATTAGGTATTCATAAGTAAGAATAATTCTCTGCATATTTATTTGAGAGCTGGGTGGCAGACCTCCAAAGAACAGAGAGGAAACAATGACCAAACAATAAAAGAACTACCTTTTGGCATTCCGACTTGAGGCATGAAGTTTTTAACAAATCTGACATAGCTTCATAGCTTTCATTGCTTTCTAAAGAGTTTCTGCTCTACAGAAAGCTTTCAGTAGTCAGTATACTAAATTTAAAAATGCATGTTACAGTACAGCATACTGGTATTTCAGTTCTGGGTGGTTGAATACTGCTCTATCCAGGATATGCACCTCCAAAAGGCCTGTGAGCTTTAGACTTATGAATCCAGAAGTAGGCAAAACTAGCCCACTGCTAAAGCCGAAACAGCTGTTCTAGCTTCACACCTTAGCAGTTTAAAGCATATGTGGGGTCAAAAAGGACTAAAAGATACATAATAAAAGAGGTTCAAGTTTAAAAAAGAAAAACCTTTCAATAGGCTACAGTGTGCTTAAAAATGTGTGTAGGCTTAAGAAAAGTAAAAGGATATAGAAGATTATAAAAAAAGTTTAAAAGTGATAAATATTTTAAAGAGAAAATAAGAGTTTTTTCTCTTTAGAGAAAAATAAGAAAATAAGAATAAAATAGGCCTCTTAAAAATCATAGAGAGAGTCAGATTCCTATTGTGTTGTTTTGATTTTGAATTTTTTTCGAATTCTAATGAGCAAATGACAGCTGCTACCAGACATGGAGCTATGAACTGGACTGATACATTGAACCAACCTATATACTTTTGGACTATTTTAATGTTAAAAAAGAAATGAAAATTATATTCCTCTGGGGAAGAGATTTTGCTTGTGCTTCCCCAGGAAACAGGGGAAGACTGTGGATTTCTTAGAGATGAATATGGACCAGATTTGATCATGGGAGACATTGTTAAACTTCACAGGGGATATATATCAACAAAGGTTACAGCTGGTCTTCTGAAAACTTGGCCATTATCTCCATTTTCTCAGGGATCCCTAAAGATGCCTTCATCTATAGACTGCAGGAAGCAGACTAGAGAAAATGATGTCTATATTCCCAGTAAGTAGTTTGTGTGGTTGCTGCTTATTTGGAGGGTTATATATGTTTGTTATTATTTAGGGGAATATAGGATAAAAAGAAAACTACTAATATCAAGTTTTTTCTTTGGTATAGATTTTAGTATATTGGTAAAAATGTGAAGTTATTTTTGCTATACTGTATTTATGTTTCTATTCTTGTTTGGGGTATTGTGCTCATGTAGCTCATTAAAAATGTAATGTATAGTTAAGAAATGAGGTTAGAAGTTTATATTAATCAAACTTGTCATATTAGGTGTGTTTCTAGGTTAAATATGTAAATTTTATATAAGTAGATTATTTTTAAACACTTCAAAGACCTACAGAATTTAGGATGCTTAATAATCTACAATGGACACATCTACTGCCAGCAGCACCAATTTTCTTGATAAAAGGAGAATGGGCATTGAAAAAAATTCCATATTGGGTCTGTTTTCATTGTTGCAAAATTATACACTAAGAAAAGAAACTGTTCTTTCTTTGACTTCTGAAAGTATGCTTCACAGATTGTACCAGCAAAACAGAGGAAAAAGAGTGGGGAACTTTGCCTAGATAAGGCAGGACAGTTCTTCATGATTCCTGCTTCACAGGAGAGTAGGCAAGATATTCTGTATGACACTGAGGAAAGCAACTGATGAACTTTGCAAATACAAGATGGGACAGTCCTTCAAATGTCCTGCTTCACTAAAATATCTTCCAAATATTCTAGTCCTATATTCTGAAGATGGATGTCTCATAGCTGCAGAGAAGCATTTTGTGATGGTCTAGGCAACCAAATATCTCTGTTGTTAAGAAATATTGCATCCTTATGGAGTTTTTGATGGAGTTAAAGACTATAAAGTTTTCCGTAAGTATGATAGAAAGTAAATTACGTATAAAACTTTGGAATCACCTAGATAATTTAGATAATGAAGTATTTCCTCTGAATTTGCTAAAAATAAATAGGCTGAATATTGTAAATGTAATTCTTTCTTGATAATGTTTTTCTTATACATAGTTTTACCATGTTAAAATAGAAAACTTTTCATTTTTATAAAAGGAAAAAAAACATTGTGGAATATTAGTTAAAGACTTATCACCTTTTATGCTGTGGAATATTGGTTTATTGATGCAAAGATGTGTTGCATTCTTTCATGATGCATTTGTTCATCTCTGTAAAGTGTTACTGTGCAAAGCTAAAATACCTAATTGGTCTAATAATGTGCTGAATGGCCAATTGCTAGTTAGGGAAGAAAGAATACCCAGGACAATCAATCAGAGAGAATAAATAGGAAGAGAAGAAAGAAAGAGGGAAGTGGAAACAAGAAGAGGGCACCAGGGGCCAGCCACTCAGTCACACAACCAGCCACTGGGAAAGAAGGAAAGAAAGACATATAGAATGAAGAAAGGTAAAAGCCAAGAGGCAAAGTGGGAATAGGATAATTTATGTTAAAAAAAAAAAGCAAGCCAAGCTAAGGCCAGACATTCACAAGTAAGAATAAGTTTCTGTGTTTTTATTTGGGAGCTGGGTTGTAGGCCCCCAGTAGAACAAACCTTATTTTTTTAAAAAAGAAAGCATCTAAAGTTATTATATGGTAACAGTAACTATGACACTACACGAAAGTAAAATTTTATTAATGATCTTACTAGGACGGAGAGTCACTATCACTGTGAATCTTTTAATTATGCAGAAGTTCATAGTCTTGATAAAAAGCATCACAGACATTGCAACGGGCATGCTAATTAAATATTGTAGTAGTTTACAGGTTTTATGAACATGTTGAAATACATTTCTTTTACTATAGAATTGAGTTACTTTAGTTTCTTAAAAAAGAAGTAATGAAATGTCAATATTAGAAATGAAGTCTTTCTCATTTAGTTACTGATAAAAATTCTTCTCTTCAAAGAACTCAAGAAACTAGAGCCCCAAACTTTGAATAACCCAATCAAAAAATACAGTTCAGAACTAAAAAGGGAATTCTCAGCAGAAGAATTATAAATGGCTGAAAGGCACTTGAAAAAGTGCTCAGCTTCTTTAGCCATCAGAGAAATGTGAATCAAAACAACTTTGAGATACCACCTTACACCTGTCAGATTGCCTAAGATAAAAGACACAGATGACAGCCTATGCTGGAGAGGTTGCTGAACAAGGGGAACACTCCTCCATTGTTGGTGGGAGTGTAAGCTTGTTCAGCCACTCTGTAATGAAGCATGGAGGTTTCTCAGAAAACTGGGAATAAATCTTCCCAAGGATCCTGCAATACACTACGGGGCATACACCCTCAAGATGCACATTCTCACTCCAAAGGCACTCAACTATGTGCATAGCAGTATTATTCATAAAAGCAAGAAACTGGAAACTACCTAGATGCCCCTCAACTGAAGAAAGGATTAACAAACTGTTCTGCATCTACACAATCGAGTACTACTTAGCAGTAAGGAAAAATGATATCCTAAAATTTGCAGGTAAATGGATGGATTTGGAGAATATCCTCCTGAGTGAGGTATCACAAACCCAGAAAGATAAGCAGGGGATGTACTCATTCATTCGTGGACTCTAAACAAAAAAGCAAAAAGCAAAGCATGTCCAAGCTGCAAACCACAACCACTGAACAGCTTGGGATCGGAAACACCTTGGACTGGCACCCTGGATCCCACTCCCTCTAGAGGAACACCTAACTCGGTCTTGATGTTGCGGGGAGGAAACTGGATTTGCCAGGAGTAGAGGCTTAACTAAGCCATATTGGGACTTTGGGACATTGGGACCACCTGCCCATGGGGGGATAAGGAGATGTAGAGAACAGAGAGTGACTGGAGGGAGTAAGAGGGAGAAGGGACCTTGATCAAGGATATACATGGATAGAAAATGTGACTTTATTCATAATAATAATAAAAAATGTACTGTGAAAAAAACTTTTACTTTTTATACTTTTATTTTTCCAGCAGTTAAGTAAGTCACAGGAAGACTGAAGCATCATTCTGGCCTCAAGTGAGTACATTGTCAAGAGTCCTAGTGTCATACCCATCCTTTAGCTTTTAACCAGAGCCTACTGTCTAAACTGAAGTTGTTGAATTAACATCAATTTTTCTAAATATCTAAGGTTTTAGAGTACGTTCAAGTCACTCATTTTTCTTTCTGAAGTCCAAGGACTACTGTGGGCATTCTATCTTACTCCTGACCCATCTTTCTAGTCTGTCCCTTGGAGTATTCACAGCTTCTCTCTCCACACCAAGGAGCACATTACTACCTACAATTTTATTGATTGCCCTAAGAGTCATAACTAAGCCTCTGTGAAGCTTTCTGCAGCTTAGGATTTAACATGGGTGGGTTGATATATTTTCATATATCATCTAAATTCCAATTAGTCAGGGAACCAGTGACATGATGTTGTAAGTAAAGATTCTTGCCATGAAAATGACAATCTGAAGTCTATACCTGACACCTGACACTCAAAAGATAAAAAGAAAGAACTGACACCAGCAAAGTGTCCTTTGACTAAGACTATGGGATGTGGATTTGAGAGAGAGAGAGAGAGAGAGAGAGAGAGAGAGAGAGAGAGAGAGAGAGAGGTTTCTTAATCAATTCCTATTTGGGCCTCTTTAAAGTCTTTTACCTTTGTAATTTGGTGAAATTTTACTTTCCTTCAGTGCTCTTAAGTATTAATTTATATTACCTCTCTTTATATTTTTCTTTTCCTATGTGCTTTTATGCTCTGATTTTCAAGTCTGCAATTATGAAATAGTTTGCTTCCTTATTTAGCCTACCTTTGAGAAGGACAAGACAACTGAGTCTTTGGAAGAGATCTACTTGTCTTTGCATCTCATTAAGTAGTTGTAGATTGGTGACATTTCCCTGGGTGCTAAGGATAAGGGTCTAATAATCATACTAATGCAGAAGCAGACAAAGGCTGGCAAGTGGACAAGGTTCAAGGCTCTTGTTGCTATTGGGGACTACAATGGTTGTATTGGTCTTGATGTTAAATGCTCAAAATAGGGGCTATTGTTTTGTCCAAGGTTTTTATCATCCATGTGTGGAGAGATTACTGGAGTAAAATTGACAAGTCCTATACTGTCTCATGCAAAGCAACAGGTGGCTGTGGCTCTGTGTCACTGCTTCTAATCTTTGCACCCAGAGGCACTGGCATCATCTCTGTTCTTGTGGCCAAGAAGCTGAAAATGTCAGATATTGATGACTCCTACACACCAGCCAGGTTCTGCACTGCCACCCTAGATAAATTTGCCAAAGCTGCATTTGATGCCATCTCTAAGACTTGGAGCTACCTGACCCTGACCTCTTTAAAGAAGCTGTGTTCATCAAGTTGTCCTTTTCGTAGGTCACTGACCATCTTGTAACAACTCATCTTAGAGTTTCTATCTAGAGGATTCAGGCTGCATGTGTGGCTTCCATATAAAAATTTTATACAAGAAAAATAAAAGCAAAGTAAATTCTGTTTAAAAAAAATAATTCTACTGCATTGGTTTGATTTTCTTTTCTTTTTTCTTTCTTTTCTTCCTTCCTTCTTTCTTTTTTCTATCTTTCTTATTTTTTGCTTAAAGTATTAACAGACATCTTCAGACAAACATAAAGAAAGCAGTCAACAGTTTCTTTGTTCCCTTGCATCTTCCAAGTTAAATTTAGAATGCTTAGTTTTGAGTAAAGGTTCAATGAAAATTTAAGAAAAGAAGAGGTTAAATTTGTTAAGTGCTAATTTTAGACTCTAGGAAAAACTATACTTAGGAATATTAGGAGAATCTTTTCTTCAGACTATGACTTATCTAAGATCCTGACTGGCCTTACAATAGAGAAATGAATATTCTTAATTATAAAATTGCATTTTTCTCATTTATTCATTTGTTCCAAATTTTTATAGGACACATATAAGTCTGAACTGTATAATATAAAAAGAATTAGAAATACCATTTTCTATATTTAATGTACTTATAAAATGGATTTAAAACATCATAAGATAAATAACTATAATTCTGTAGAAGACAGAGTTTCTGATGAAAACTTTAGCATCTTTCATTTGCAAGATCTGCTATTCTACAAAATATATTGCTAGCTAATTTGACGTTTATAATGATTAAAGTGTACTATATGCATGAAGACTTTGAGAGACTTGGGGTGTGATTTAGTTAGTAGTAATTGCCTAGCATGAATGAACCTTTGTGTTTAGAGCTTAGCACTTTATAAAGATGTGTGTGTGTGTGTGATACACATCTATAAACTTAGTGTTTTAATCAATAAATTTGAGGTCAACCTGGTCTACATAGCATCCTCTTCAAAATAAATGAAAAGAAAATTATTTGAAACTTGTGTTGGCAAATAAGAAATCTATTTCATTGTGGACTGTAAAACCAAAATATTTTTATTTGTATTCAAGATTAGTACCCAGATAATAGATACTAAATGTCAAATATTTATTTTAAAATGAAAATAAACATAAAAATGAATACAAAAACATATAATATTTACAACAAGTTTGTATGAGAAGCATGTTCTGCAGATTTTACAGAATTCTGTCAGATTATGACTTATAGAGGCAGGTGACTCCAAAGAGATTTCTTCTCAGAGCCATTGTTATAACCAGAAACATGGGATAGAAGCTTACCTTACTATCAGCCTAGGTATTAGCCGTGAGCAGGACCAAGGAACTATGTTTTGGGAGTTTTTGTTTTTTTGTTTGTGGGGTTTTTTCTTTTTTTTCCCACTCATGTTGGAATTCATCCAGTAGTAATTGAGATATAAACAGCCAGTTTTTAGTTACTGACTATAACTCTAAGATGTCTAAAAGTTTACTGAACCAAAAAATACATAAATAATTCCTATAAACTCAATTATGGGCACATGGAAGAAAGAGTGTTTGCATGTAGCCATACTAAATTCTTCCAAAGAGCATCACAGAACTATATTGTTGAGACTGCCCACTTTGTTGTTATAAGTTTTCCCAAAATCTTGCTACACAGTCCCTGCTTCTAAAAAAGAGCATATTCTTTAGGAAAACAATCACATGTTACTTCAGTCAATACATAAAAGGTATAGGAAATATGAACTGTAATACACACATGCTGTGTGTCTACATAAAATTAGAACATTAAAAGCAGTTGTGCTAATTACAATTTAAAATATCTAATTGAACAATAAGGAACCCATGCCTGGCACTGCTCATGTGACCAAAAACTGGAGAAGTGATAAGCTGTGGATCTAGGGGAAAACAAAATAAAACTGTTCTGCTAATGGACATAACAATAAAATGACTCCTAGTGACATTCTGCTATACTTATAGTGCCTTGCTCAGCCAGCATCAGAAATGTTTTCTCTTGAAACACGACAAATACAGAAACCCATAGCTGGACAATGTGCAGACAGTTAGAGACCTCAGAATACTCAGTCCTTAGTGGAATGTCTCCATTAGAACTTTCCTCCCAGTATTCAAAGAACTTGTCAGAAGAGGAGGCAGAAAATTGTAAGAGCCAGGAAGGGATGGAAGACAGCAAGGAACCAAGGCCTTCTAGACAATAAAGCATAATGCACATATGAACTCAGAGACTGTGGCAGCATGCACATGGCCTGCACAGGTCTAAACGAGGTAGAATTTCAGTGCTAGGAAGAAAAATGGAAGTAAGTACCCATCCCTATGCTAGAAGATATCTCTAGTTGAAATTTATTCACAAAGAAAAACAATGTTTTCTTCTTTGGATTCTCAACAAATATACAAACCACACTGAAGGGAAGGCCTATGCCAGCCTTAGATGATCAACACAAAATACAACTTGGGGAGGTTTTTGTTGGTTCATAATGCTTTGTCTGGGCATTTTTTAACCTAAACGTCTTTACTTATGACTGTGGCTTTCTATTTTGTATTTTTATGGAATGCTTGTGCATTGCATGTGTATATGTCTGTCTGTCAGTCTGTCTCTCTCTCTCTCCCTCCCCCTCTGTGTATGTGTGTGTGAGTGTGTGTGTGTGTGTGTGTGTGTGTATTGTCTCTGCAAATGTATGTGTTGAGTTTTTCTTTGAATTTTCCTCACGCTTGTTTTTTTTTTTTTTTTTTTTTTTTTTTGTTTTTTTTTTTTTTTTTTTTTTTTTTTTTTTTGTGTGTGTGTGTGTGTGTGTGTGTGTGTGTGTGTGTGTAATTGTTGTTGATGATGTTTTCTAATGAGAGATAGAAAGGGATTGGATTTGAGTAGGTGAGGAGACAAAGAGGATCTTGGAGGAATAGGAAACCACCGTGATAAGAATATATTGGAAGAAAGAAATCTATTTTCACAAAAATTATTCACCAGTAAGACTCAGTGTCAGACAAAATTTTATATCCCAGAATTGGCATTATTAGCTGTGTCACCCTTATGAACTTTGTTAAATTTCTAAACTTTAATTTTTCTCTGATAAAAACATAAAGAATATTTCATTAGTATTTAGTCATTATATATAATGAGGTTTTGCAGAAAAAATATTTTTCCTCAAACATATAGTACTTTAATCTCCTTCACCTCCTTACTCTCTCCAGTGTCCATTCAAACTCTCATTAGTCCTTTCCTTTTTTACAAGAAGCCAGTCTTCTTTTTTTTCAAAGCTCAAAAAACATTTTTTTAATTTTTTTTCTTTTTTATTATGAATAAAGTCTCATATTTTTTCCATGTGTCCCCTTGTTCAAACTCCCTTCCCCCTTCTGCCCCTCCCAGTCACTTTCTCTTCTCCCCATCTCACCCCATCTCATTATCTCCTCTTCTAATCACACACACACACACACACACACACACACACACACACACACACATACACACACACACACACACAGAGGCCTCCTCTCAGATCCATACATGTAAAAAATACATTGTCTACTCAGGTAGGATTATTTGGCCTAATATTGCAATCTTTAGCTATATTTTTTCCTTCAAATAACTTAATTTTGTTTTGTGTGGCTGAATAAAAATCACATTTCTGCATCCATTATTTTGCTTATAGGTACAAGAGCTAACTTTAGTATTAGGCTATTATGAACAGCACCGAAGTGAATATGCATGTACAGATATCTCTTTACTGTGTTGTGGTTGTGAGGATTGTTTGTCAACTTGAGAAACCTAATGAGATCCTCACTCTAATGACTCACTTAAGGAAGAAGTCTCTGAACTAACCTACGTAGGATTTTTTTGGATAGGGTGAGACTCTGGGTATGTCTTTAAGAGATCATCTTCATTTGATTGTTGGAGATGGGACGGTTAACCTCGATTTTACTGATATGTAGGACTATTCCCTCAAAATATGAATACAATAAGCTTTTGCTTGATGGTCATGGTTACATTCCTAGGAGTCATTCACTGAATTTTCTTTCCCACTGTCTTGGGTTTTTTTTGTTTTGTTTTGTTTTTGTTTTTTAACTCAATTTGGAACAAGTTAGAGTCATCTAGAAAGAGGAACCTTAGTTAAGAAAAGGCCTTCATGAGATTGCCAATATTCAAATATATAGAACATTTTCAGGACTAATTTTGTTTGTGGGAGAGCCAGTTCACTGAGCACGTTGTCCTGGGTTGTATAATAAGCAAGCAGAGTAACCAAGGGATAGCACACTACTAAGCAGAATTCCTCCATGGCCTCCATTTCAGTTTGGTCTTCCAGGTTCCTTATGTTCATCATCCCATCCTTCCTCAGTGATGAATTATAAACTCTTCTCCCCATGTTGCTTTTCATAATGATTTTTATCACCCACAACATAAAGCCAAGTAAGACACCCACAATTATGTATAGTATTTATTGTTTTCTTTCTAAAAGTATTTTGTTAGTATATATTAAATATACACAATAATAAGTTTCATTATGGCATGTACAGCCAATGTATGCATAATGTATAAATATTATCATATTCATTCCCTTTATATACTCTTATATTCTTACATCCACAAATCCCTTTGCTCCTCCCAATGTACCTCTTTTCTACTGTTAAAAATGATCTAATAAACTCCTTTATGATCATTTATAGAAGTGTGAGTACAATTTGTTTATAGGACTAAATGCATCTTATCTCATGGCTATGGTATTTAAGAAAAATCATTCCCTAATCAGTGGTTATGTGACCTATGCTGACAGTAGCACTCTTCTACAAGCATGAATATTAGCTATGTATTAGACATTTGTTAGACTTATCACATTTATCTAGCAAAACAACAGCAGCATCTTCCTTACTATATCCTCCTTGTCAGCCTACTTTCAAATGGACTCATATTACCAGAAGTGAATTTCCTCCTGTGGAGTGAGCATCAAGTACAATCAGAATACAATTGCTTACTTACTTTCACAAAGATGGGCATCTTCTATAGACTGTCACTATTATTACACACAGAACTCACATATGAGTATTTATTAGTAAGAATTCTGACCTAGTGCTATGCTTGAATCCTCTTGACACAAAAAGAAACTTCAAGCATGGAGAAATCTCTTATCACAGTTCCTACTATATCTTCAGCAATATGATGCTAAGAACTAGTTCTGGTAGTTGATAGTCATTCATAAGCATGCCATTTACACACACGCACACACTAGGCCTTTGAGTACTTTCTGGAATACAAGTCACTGGGAAGTATTCCACAAATGGTATAAGAGTTTCATTTAATAATCTATGCCATCAAGGAACATCTTTATCTACCAAAAGATATCATTACTCAAACTTTTTAAAACCAATGTATAAATTGAGTGTAAAAAGTAGATGGCAAGGCAATGCTATAGAAGAGGTGTAGTAGTAGAGTGAGAACCAAAGCTAATGATTTTGCTTCCTTAATAATACCCATTCTCACTGGAATAAGATGGAATCTAAATTAGTCTATATTTGCACTTCAATGATAGCTAAGGATACTGAACATTCTCCAATAGTTACTAAACACTGTTAATTTATCTTTGGGAAACATCTTTTCATCTTACTAATTTGTTGACTAGATTGCTTGGTTATTTGGAATTTGATTTTTTGAATTCTCCCTGTATTCTAGATATTAATCCCATGTACAATGTTTAACTGGTAGATATTGTTCTCCCATACCATAGCTAGTGTCTTCATGAGACTATATTGCTGCTTAGCAGCCTTTTTATTCTGTGCAATTCATTTTGGCCATCATTTTCTAAGCTACTGAAGTTCTTTACAGGATATCTTTCGACTAGGTCCATAGATCATGAAGTGAAATTGTTTCCTTAAACTTTCCTAAATGTAGTTTTGGAGTTTCTGGTCTTACTTTAATTTTTTTCTTTCCTTTTAATTTGATTTTTGTACAGGGACAGGTATTGGGATTTAGTTTTATACTTTAGTATGAAAATGCTCAGTCTCTGCAGTTGTTTGTTAAAGAGACTGTCAAGTTATATTTGCAAAGAGAATGTTCTCCAATGTATTTTGCCTCCTGTGAGGAAAATTAGTATAGTGTAGCTATAGGATTTTATTTTGGGATCTTTCTTTTTATTTTGATGGTATTTATTGTTTAATGTGACAGAAGTTTTCCTGGGGAGATGTAACACATGAATCTACTCACCCCAGATAGGCAGACCACACCAGACCAAAGTGAGAATACCACCACAGTACAACTTGGTGAACCTATGTGCTATAGAATATTATTTTCAGCTGTATTAGTTTTGTTTATGTTCTGGACCTTTTGCGTAATGATGCAAAGATAAGCTACATTTGTTTGATTAAATAAAAGTCACCTGCAGTCAGGAGGCTGCATCAGCAACTGGCTGATATGAAGTGGTAGGAAGGATCCCGGTAGAGAAGGGGACTTTTAAATGGCCAGAGGAGAAGCAGGAAGGCTTTACCAGGGAGACATGTGCAAGGAGGGGAGCTGAGCAACTTGCTATTCAAACTCTCAGAGGATCAGAATTCCACCGCAACCTTTGAATCTTGAGTTCCTTGGAGGGACAGAGATTCAGATAAGTTCCCTTTATATCTTTAGAAGGGTCACTTTCGGGGGTGGGGCATAATCATCTCCTGCTATGGCCTTTGCAGCCTCACCAGTGCTGATGGTGGCAGAGCTGCAGTGTCTGAGACTGCAAAAGACAGCTTGTGGCTTAAAAAGCAGTGACAGTTTAGAGAACAGCGCCAGTGATTTTTATTGGGCTTAATTATAAGACTACAGATGAGGGGTTACTTGAAGGAGCATAAATGACACAAACAGCTGCATCACCAAAGCCCACTTTAGCATGGGAGACATCTGAGAACTTGAAGCATACTCTACAGACTGTAGGCAGCTCAACATGCTAGAAGGTGTCCTTTCCTCAGTTGGTCTAAAACTCTTCCAGGCATCTTGGCTAGTTCTGCTTCTTCCAGGTAGCTGGTCTGGTCTCAGAGTCTTCTTTGTATCTTGCCTTCCTCCTACTCTGAGAGAGATTCTCAGCTGTCATCTTTTACTCTGGTGTGTGTGTGGGTGAATCTGGTAGGTTTTAGGGATTTCCTGAAGCTGTCTTGAAGTGTTTACTCCCAACACATAACAAGATTCCCTGCAGGATAGAATGTTTCAATCTCCAAAGAAACTGTTACACTTGACAGTTGGCACAATTAAATAGTACTCAAATTCAGGAGTTGTTATACTTACTAAATTCTGAGAATAATAAAGACTCTTACATATAATGTTTCAGTGGATGACAGTTGTTATTTCTTACTTTTCTTGGAGTGGAAGAAAAATAAAACAAACTAAAATATCTTCTATTTGTTATTCACTTCAACCTCACTTTTCCCACCAAAGACTTTCCTACCTTATCTTTGTCCACTACTTGTGACTGTCTGTCCTTGGTCACAGCAGTGTGGCCTTATATCATGGTAATAATCAGAAAAATTCAAATTCAAATTTTATCAATTTCCCTTCATTTGAAAGCTGAATTTTTCTCATATAATTTATCCATAGTACAGTTTTTTCCTCCTCTCTAATTCTAGTTCCTCCCAATCACTTCTCCCCTCCAGATTCACTTTTTCATTAGAAAAGAAAAAGCCATTCACTTTGAGATACCACCTGACACCTGTCTAATTGACTAAGATAAAAGACACAGATGATAGCCTATGCTGGAGAGGTTGCAGGGAGCAAAGAGGACACTCCTCCATTGTTGATGGGAGTGTAAGCTTGTTCACCCACTCTGGAATGCAGTATGGCAGTTTCTCAGAAAACTGGGAATCAATCTCCCTAAGAATCCAGCAATACCACTACCGGGTATATACCCTAAAGAAGCATGTTCACACTCCGAAGGCATTAACTGAACTATGTTCATAGCAGCATTATTTATAATAGTAAGAACCTGGAAGGAACCTAGATGCCCCTCAACTGAAGAATGGATTAACAAACTGTGGTACATCTACACTATGGAGTACTACTCAGCAATAAGAAAAAATAATATCCTAAAATTTGTAGGCAAATGGATGGATTTGGAGAACATCCTCCTGGGCAAGGTATCACAAACTCAGTAAGATAAGCAGGGGATATACTCACTTATTAGTGGACTCTAAACAAAAAAGCAAAAAGCAAAGCATGTCCAAGCTGCAAAACACAACCACTGAACAGCTTGGGATCTGAAACACCTTGGACTGACACCCTGGATCCCACTCCCTCTAGAGGAACACCTGACTAATTCTTGATGTTGGGGGAAGGAAACTGGATCTGCCATGAGTGGATGCTGAATAAGCCATATTGGGACAATGGGACCTTGGGACCTCCTGCCTTTGCTGGGGAGGAGATGGGGAGATGTGGAGAAGAGAGTGTGACTGGAGGGGTAGGAGGGAGAAGGGACCTTGAACATGGATAGAAAATGTGACTTTATTCATAATAATAAGAAGATGCATAAAAGAAAAGGCTAATAAGACATAGCAACAAAATATAGCATAATATATTAAAATAAAACAAAACTGTCACATTGATGTTGGGCAAGACAAACCTCCAGAAGGAACAGAGCCCAAGAGAAGGCACAGTTCACACATTCAGCAATCTCACACACAAAAAATTAAAGCTGTAGTATATACTCAGAGGACCTGGTGCATACCTGTGTTGTATGAATCCTAATTGGTCTTATAATAATAAAAACAAAAAAACAGGAGCCAGATATTGGGGTAAAGGTGAAAGATCAGAGAGACAGAGTAACAAGCCACAACAATTTATCATCTCATCAAGCCAACACCTCAGGCAAAAAGGTGAGATCCTGTCTCCAAGAATCTTTAGATTAAGTGATCTGAATCCTCAGCCGAACAGGAAAGGGTCCTGAACTCCTATCTCCTCCCACCTTATCTTCCCTTATCTTCCTTTCTCTGCCCATCCAAATCACTTTCCAACCTAGTCTTCCTAGTGCTGGGATTAAAAGTGTGTGCCACCATTGCCTGGCTCTGTTTTCCTTTTAGACTGGATTAATCTCCTGTAGCCAGTTTGGCCTTGAATTCACAGAGACCTGTCTGACTGCCTCCTAAATGCTAGGATTAAAGTCCTACATCATCACTTCCTGAACTCTATTGCTAATTCGGTGGCTAGCTTTTTCTTCAGGCAAGTTTTATTTCTTAGAGGGTAAACAAAACATCCCTACAGAGCTGGGTTTTCCCTGTACTAGCTACCTCAGTCTCTGTGAGTTCTTGTGTACTCTGTTCTGTTGAATCAGATAGCCTTGTTCTCCTGCACTCCTCCAATGACTTTGGCCCTTATAATCTTTCTGCCTTCTTTCCTACAGGGTTCCCTGAGATCTGAGTGAGGGATGTAACTGATGAAGAGACCCCATAAACTCATTAAGTGCTGAATGTTCCAAGGCCTTCCCCTTCGGAGAGTGAGAGAGAAAGAGAGGGAGAGAGAGAGAGAGTTCCCCTCCCCCCTCCCCTTAGTAATGTCTGAGTGTTGGTCTCTGTATGTTCCCATCTGCTGCAGGAAGAAGTTTCTCTGAGAGCTGAACAAGGCACAGATCTATTTAGTTAGCTCATTCAGTCAGTGTGTCCTCAGGGAATCCATGCTGGTGGTGGAGATTGGGATACTGGAATGAGTAGCATGAAGGAAGGTTGGGGAAGATCTTGTGATCTGTTGGGGATGTTGCCTGAGAGAAAAGAGAAATTATAGCAGGTGTTCTGCTATAGCCCTGTGGATGAAACTGTGGATTAGATATGGAGGAGCAGAGGAGAGGTGAAATCTAATTGCTCCCTTGGCCCACATTCTATCTTTTATAGATATTTATTTTTTCACATTTCTTCTATTTTACTTTATTGCTTGGAAAACATTTTTCTATTTTTTAATCAATAATAAGTAAGTAAGCCTGTGCTAAACTAACTATCTAAAGGGAGTAAACACTATTAAATTCTATTTTATTTATGTTGTGCAAAATATACCAAACTGCAAGCAGTACCAAACATGCAATAAGAACAAAGTATGATTCCAGGGTTTGACAGTGTCCTGTAAAGATCTTGTGTGTAAAGCTGACCAATGTAGGAGTATAAAGAGTATAGCCTTCAGGATGTGAAAATGTCATCAATGTAATGCCTTTAAGGATGTAATTGGCCCTTATAAAAGAGCTTGGGGAAACCAGATAATTCTTCCATTTTTCTACTGTATTACTATACAAGACATGGTCCTCGTTACACATTAATCCTGTTGGCAACTTGATTTTGACTCATCTCTAAAATTATGATAAATGAATGTTTATCATTTATAAACTATCTAGTTTCATTCAATAACAACACAACTATATCTAAGGAGTGCATATTTCTGGAAAGCAATAAAAATAATATAATCATTGCAGTATAAACTTCTATTTTTTTATTATGAATTAAGTCTCATTTTTTATACATGTAAACTCCCTTCCCCCTCTCGCCCCTCCCAGTCACTCTTTCTTCTCTCCATCTCCTTATCTCCTCCCCAGCAAGGGCAGGAAGTCCCAAGTTACTTGTTTCCTTAATACATTTTGTGTCTAGAGAATTAATCTTATAAAAAATGAATCTCAGCATTTTCTCAGGTATGGAAATTTGAAAGCATGATTTTAACTAAGTAGTGCCATTAAAACAAACAAACAAACAAAAAGCAGAAAACCATTAAAAGTAGTAGGTCAGAGTCCAGGGGTTGCATCTGCTGATAACTCCCAAGATATCCACAAAAAAGTTTCTATATTCCTAGATTGTAGATGTGCAATAGGTGTTAAAATATAATTAATCAATCATTGTGGTGATATGTTATATATTAAATACAAACCAGTCTGAAATATCAGAGAAGAGATTTACCCACAGTCAATCCAGGAGGAGCAGAAAGTGGTAGGTAATTCACACCTTTAATCCCAGCACATGGAATGACCTGGGTGGTGACCTATTCCTTTAATCCCAGCAGATCTGAGTTTGAAGCCAACTTGATAGATTTACCCACAGTCAATCCAGGAGGAGCAGAAAGTGGTAGGTAACTCACACCTTTAATCCCAGCACAGGGAATGACCTGGGTGGTGACCTATTCTTTTAATCCCAGCAGATCTGAGTTTGAAGCCAACTGGGTTTACAGGGGAAGTTCCAGGCTCCCAGGTAGGCAGTGGTGGTGGCATGCCTTTAATCCCATAACTCCAGAGACAGAGATCTTTCTGTGTTCCTGTGGGTTCAAGGCTGACTACTAAATAGTAGTAGTCTTTGCCTTTAATCCTAACCTGGATGTGAAATAACTGGGCAACTAAGGAATTTCAGGAAGGTGTAGGAAGACAGATTTTGCACTAGAAGCAATGAGGAGTGAGGCTGAGGAAGATGGAAGATAGCTGGGTGAAATCTGACTGTGGTCTATTTTCACTCTCTGATATTCCAGCTTTTCCATTATATCTGGCTCTGAGTTTCTTTTAATTCAACTAGAATTCATGCAACAAATCATTTTTTGTCTCACTGCAATGGAAAAACTGTATGCAGAATTTTGGAAAATCTTTGAAAACATATTCTTTAAATGCTTTACATTTGTAGTATGAGGAACTGTCCATCTCATAAGGTCACCAGTGCAGAAAAGTAGACTTAAAAATCTTGTTCTCCTAATAAATACTTAGTACTGTACAGCTTTTTTTCTTCAATAGATTCATTTTTATCATCCTATAAATCCAATGAGAAAAACTTAGCTGAGCTCTTAAATCAAATGAATTTCATCGTGAATGAAAAGGGTCAAACATTAGGGCTGACAAATACTCCCCTTCACTTAAAGAAGAGTTCTTACAAATCAATGGTTTATCCAGTAAAAATAGCAACTGATACTGCACCAGGCTTTTAGGCTTGTTATATTAGGTCCTTAAAATCTTCTTACAGTCAGATGCAAAGGTGTTTGTGATGCCTGCCGCATTATTGTGACACTGTGAAGTAAGAATGGAAAAGGCATGTCTTTTTTAAAAATGACTTTACCATTCTGAACTCACTTTAATTTAGTTAACGCTCCTTTCACCCTAGGTATGAGGTCTTGGAAAAGGTTTTGTCTAACACCGTCTCCCAATTTCTTCACTTTAAAATGATTATCCACTTTCAATAGAATTGCTGTTTGAATTAAATAATGGAGTGCTAAGAAAAAGCAACTCAGGAAAAAGTTTCATGAACAGAAGTGAATATATCAGAAGGAATTCTATGCTCTTTTAACACAATCATTGCTTGATCAAAACAATAACTTTCCTCAAAAGTTTTTTCATACACATACCTCATTTCATCCCTAAAACTTCAAAGGGTGTGATACAGAAACCATTTTTTATTTTATACATGAGAAATCTGACCTTTTGAGACTTGCTTATTTCAAGACACAGGACACAGGAACAAGAGAACTGAAGAGCCAGGTGTACCAGGTCCCTATTTTGTTCTTGTTTTTGTTTTATTTTGTTTCATCACATTGATTCCAACTTTAGAAATGTTAACTTATATTCTCTGGGTCACTTAGGGACTTGAAGGATAAAAGTTTTGTATGTTATAAGTGAAAAATGAATGCCACCTGAGTTTTTAGCCATTCTTCTAACTTGCTTCCAGGTTGCATTGAAAAAAAAAAAAAAGCTCATTAATAAATTTAAGAAAATGAATTGAGGAAATTTTAATATATACCACCATTTTCTTCCCAGTGAAAGCAATGACATTTAATATCTGAAGCATGATTTTCAGATTGTGGCCAGTGATTTTATTAGGGAAACAAGAACAGGGCTATATTTTTCCACTGCAGGTGAATTTGATATTCAAAAGCATGAGAAGACTAATGGCTGTGATTAGAGGGAAGCAGAAGTGTGGAGGATGTGTGAACTTCCCCACACAGACGTTTAGCTACATCATTTAAGCGCTCATGTCTGTTACTTTATTTTATTTAAAACAAAATTGGCTCTATTTCTGGAAATCTATGACTTAACTAGGTACTTCTGTCTCCACCTGAACTAATATCTCTATATACTTAAGATAAATTATAAAGGTAGAACAAAACCAGTGCACACATTATGATTGTGCTGCGCTGTATAATTGCTAACAATTTTGATCCTTAGAGATGTCCCACATGAATAACTATAATGGAATTTTTGGCATTACCTGCTTGTATTTATTTCAGTATTTATTTTCAAAATGTGCTCCATTAACATGTCATGTGAAAAAATATTTTGGGGTCCTTGATACTTGAGTGATGTTGATATAAACTCTCCATATGTCTAATCATGATTGAAAAGTAGTCTCCAGTTTATTTTATTCATGATTAATATAGTTATAAACCATGGCTGTTGCTTTTGCTTTTTTAAAAAACGCTGGCACATCATAGTCTTTCATACTGTAAACTTGAACAATGTTATCTTTATATTCTCATTTCTTGTGCTGTTAAAATAAAAGTAGAATGACTATCCAGTTTGTATCAATATGTAAGGTTGAAGACATTCTTGAATTCCTAAACCTTCTACTTCCCTTCCCTGAGTGATAGCATTGCACATGTATACCAACACACCAGGTCTCAGAGAGCCTCATGTATTCCAGGAACACAACCTAACAACTAAATTTTGTCCTCAGCTCCACTTAGCACTTTAAAAATGGCTCCACAGTGATCTTCACATATCACTAATTTTATTAGTTGCTTCTATGAAAACCCTTGACCCAAAGCAACTCACCGAAGAAGCAGTTTACATCTACTTATAAGTGATGTGTGGATGAGCCTACCATGGTGGTGAAGCATGGTAGCAACATCAGGTCTGGTGGCAGAAACACTAAACTGAGGCACAGAGCTGGAATTAGAGCTATAAGCTGTCCTAAAGCCTCCCTCAGTGACATACTTCCCCATCAACCACTCTTTCATCTTCCATCTATAGCATCACCATTTAAAACCTAAACATTCAAATATTATAGGGAATATTTCTGGTTCAAGTAACCACAGCCTCCAAAGAAGATTTTAAGTCCCTTCTCTTTATGTGAGGACTAGACTTAGCAACTTGCTGCACAAGTAGCAAGTTCAAATGCAAGGCCAGTGATTATCTCTGTATTGTGACACATGCCTTTAGAGCCCTTCTTCTATACTGGGCAAGCCATACAGAAATAAAGGTATCCTTAAAGCTTCATCTCCTCCTATATATGCCCACAACAGCTCAGCTTCCAAAAACGTAAATGTGCAAACTTCAATCCTAACACCAGCCCCTGACTTTATTAAAATAGTAGGAAATAACTGAGCAAGAGATGCCTAATAAGGCTCAGATGACTTCCAATAATGTGAGAAAGATACTGTACTTTTATATCACTGATAACACAACATTGTAACAAGTCAAAAATACACTCCATTCTGCTACATTGAAGAGATACAACCCAATATCAGCATGTTTGTGAGGAACACTAAACAAACCATTGAATGCTTATTGAAAGATTACCATTTTATTAACTGAAAAGTAGAAATAATAAAACCTCAGTAAATAATTATAACAATATTTAGGGCCAATTATTAGTATATATTATATTATACCATATGATGTTATGAAAGTATGTACATATATATGAACAAATATAATTATAAAATATATTTTTCAGAAAGTTGAGGCATTGTCTTGGTTTTTATTTTTATTACACACATTAAAAAATGATATTAAACAATTACAGGAATTATAAAGAAAACAAAGGGGAGAAAGTGAGAAAAGGGGTAATGGAAAGTAGAACGTAAAATAGAAAGGGATGTCAAGAAGCAGAAATCTAATACAAGCAACATTCAAGAAAATCCTGAAAAATATGTCCATGATGTATGAGAAGAACTGTAACTGTAGAAATAGATTTTAGAAACTTGAGAAGCTGAATGGATATGTTAGACAGAAAAGCCTTCATTTGATTGAGCATTTTTGTTTTTTGTTCATGCAAGCCTTTAATATCCCCCTGTTTTTCTACCACTGCCAAATCTTTAGTTTTTCTTACTACCCTATCATCTATTTGGACATATGCCTGGTAACTTACAAAACAAATCTGGCTTACTGTAATGTTTATATTCTCTTATGGTCTTCATTTTCTTCTTCACTTTTGGCTATATATGTGACTTGGACAAGTTTCCCGGTAAGAAAATCTGATTAGTTCAATTAGTATGCACTTTACATTTTGTGCATAACCTTCATATTAGGCAACCTCATAGACTACCACTAATATATCTACAGATTCTGCCCTTGAGTTGACAGCCAACAAGTTCTAATCATCTCTAGAAATGTCATTTGTACCAAGCAAGTTGGCTACTCAGTATTTCTTCCAAAATTGTAAGCTCTTATTTAGGCGAATGTACAGAAGAGGCTATAGAAATGGCAGTCTTTGCCCAACTTATACAACACACAAAGATGCAATCACTACTTCCATAGAATGTATTTATTTTTCTAAATAATAACTAGAGCAATATTATGACACAATTTAAATCTTATTTTAAGTTATTTCCTAAACCTTTCTCTTGTAGAAATTGACTGGTTTCTATTCTACTTGCCCCTGGATCTGAGAAACAGCTCCACCAATCTCTTATCACAAAAGTCTTTATTTTAGCTCCCCCTTAGATTGTAGTTCTTTTGTTTCATGGGAGTTTCTGGGATCCTTAGGTTGGAGTTTTCCCTCTTATGCTTTCTGAAGGGCCAGATTTGTGGATAGGTATTGTTTAAGTCTGAATAATCTATTTCTGCTATCGAGTCTTCCATTTCAGAGATTCTCTCTTCTATCTCTTGGATTCAGTTGGTTATGCTTGTATCTGTAGTTCCAGGTCTTTCAGAAAACTGGGAAGCAATCTCCCCAAGGATCCAGCAATATCACTACTGGACATATACCCTAAAGATGCACATTCACATTCCCAATGCATTAGCTCAACTATGTTCATGGCAGCATTATTCATAATAGCAAGAACCTGAAAACAACGTAGATACCCCTCATCTGAAGAATAGATTAAGAAACTGTTGTACATCTACACAATGGAGTACTACTCAGCAGTAAGAAAAAATGATATCCTAAAATTTGTAGGCAAATGGATGGATTTAGAGAATATCCTCTTTGCGAGGTATCACAAACCCAGAAAGATAACCAGGGGATGTATTCACTCATTAGTGAACTTTAAGCCCCAACCACTGAACATCTTGGGATCTGAAACACCTTGGAGCAGCACCTTGGAGCCCATTCATTGCAGAAAAACACCTGACCTAGTCTTGATGTTGGGCTGAGGAAAGCAGATCTGCCTGGAGTTGATGGTGAACTAAGCCACCTTGGTTGAGGAGGAGACAAAGAGATGGGGAGAAGAGAGAGTAACTGAGGAAGCAGGAGGCGAAAGGGAGTTTGAACGAGGGGATACATGGATAAAAAGTATGACTTTACTCATAATACAAAAAACAAAAAAAGAATGTATTTCTTAATAGTATCTCAACTTTATTCACATAACTAATCTTCATGAATCCATGCCTTCTTTATGTAAAATGCTTGACATTTACTAATGATGCATATTGTGTATAATATTTTTTGAAATATCCAATTCCTCTTCTACACATTAATTATTTGAACTCATATATTCTCCACCTCTTTCTGTTCCTAGTTCTATTTTGCCTTTCAGGAGTCTGCCTGTAAGTTTCTTCTTGCCAGTTTTAATAGTCCATACTTTCCAATGGAAAGTCTGCTGCCAGAATCTTTTTTCCTCCAGTGTTAATGGCTGCTCTTGAGAACCTGCCCTGCCCTCCCTCATCTAATTTGAGTCGATGAGGGGGCAGACAAAACAGATGGTTGGCACAGGACAGAATGATTCACTGTTAGAAATCATGGGGAAACATCTTTGAAATTGGTGAGGGAGAGGGAAGCCTGACATTTGACAGAGCCATGTAAAAATTGCAATACCCAGACGAAGTTCAGTTTAATTTTGACTGTTATTTTCCAGATGTCCTGATCATATGATTACAATTTTAAGATTATATCAAAACTATACCTTTTCCCAAACGCACTGTAATCATTTCAGCAAATTGAGTTTATCATTGTTTTTCAATATCAGGACTAGTTTCAAAGTCATGTCATCATTGACCTTATTCCCCTGTGCTTTCTATGACTTCTTCAATTCCCTGTCTGCTTCTAGTCCTTGAAGTTTACTGCTTTCCCATAATCTTTCCCATGCCACCTGATAGAATCTTCAATAATTATGGCTGTAAAATAACTTAAAATGCCTGCATTAGTCACTATATAAAGGGCATGTCTAAAATATAATTTATATTACATTTGAATTCTAGTAATACTGGATTAATATGAAATTATAGATTTAAAAAGGTCACAAATCTAAAACATTACTGACATACACTAAGAATGAAATAACAACTGTATGTAGAGGAAGCAAAGTGAAACACTTTATACTAAATTTTATTTCTCTTTTTTCCCCAATGTTTTCTTGTTACATATGAGACTTTTCAATCAAAATCAAAAACCTCATAAAACATCTCATGATGAGTTCAACTTATAAAATATGTTTAATTCTTTTTCTTTGGAGGGTAAATAATTCTAAATCTGAATATTTGCTTGTGGAATAGAAGCAAGAACCAATATTATATACTGCAAAGCTTCATGGTCAGATAAAGGGCTATATTATATAAGCAGACACACAATAGATCATAATGTTAAAATTATTTGAAGTGAAAGATTAAGAAAAAATATTATGTAAAATGTACCTTGAAAAGAACTGTTTGTGAAACCTCACTCAGGAGTATATTCCCCAAATCCACCCATCTGCTTGTGAATTTTAATATATCATTTTTTTTCTTACTGTTGAGTAGTACTCCATTGTGTAGATGTACCAGTTTGTTAATCAGTTGAGGGACATCTAGGTTGTAGCAGGGGACGTACTTACTCATTAGTGGACTTTAAGCAAAAGCATTCTTTTTTTCATTGAAAAATGGTGGGGAATAAAGTAATTTAAACACACACACACATATACACAAACACACATACACAAGGAAACTTCTGGGTTGAATGGGAAGGGTTGCGGAGCAGAAATTTGTGGTGGCCATAGTGCATCCACGGGCATTAGTTGTGACCTACTATGTTTTTTTTTTTTTTTTTTTTTTTTTTTTTTTTTTTTTTTTTTTTTTTTTTTTTTTTTTTTTTTTTTTTTTTTTTTTTTTTTTTTTTTTTTTTTTTTTTTTTTTTTTTTTTTTTTTTTTTTTTTTTTTTTTTTTTTTTTTTTTTTTTTTTCCGCTAGCTGAGCCTAACCTGGCTTGAGAAGCTTTAGATTTTATTTTTTATGTTTCTTCTATTTTAGAGAAAAGAGAAGTTTTATTACTGTATGGGTTTTTTGTTATCTATTCTGAATGTTTTGCTCTTTAACATAAAGGTTAATATTGATTTTCAAAAAACAATAAAAATACAGTAAAAAAAAGTTTTCAGGGATGGCAAAGTTGCTCAGGAGTTTGACCACTTGGCCTCAATTGGATCCTCAGAACATACATAAAAGTGAAAGAAATGATTTGATATCACAAGATTGTTTTTGAACCTCCATGTATATGTGCTGTCATTCATGTTCCAAAGAACAACTGTGACCCTTTTCAAAAAATTAATAAAGAAATTAATTTGAAAAAAAAAACTGTCTGTGGTTTGCCTTTTCATAACAAAGTACACTGGGTATTTCATAAGAAAAGGATTTATCTTTGAGTTCTTAGGTTACAAAATCATGCTGGCATCATTGAATTCTGAGAAGAAATTCCTGGTATAAAATGTTACTAAGAGCAGAGGAATGGTTCATTTATACTGGATTCTTTTTGTTTTAAGATTTACTATCTATCTATCTATCCATCCATCCATTTATTTAGAAGAGCTCATCAGATCTCATCATAGATAGTTGTGAGCCACCATGTAGGTGCTGGGAATTAAATTCAGGACCTCTGGAAGAGCAGCCAGTGCTCTTAACTTCTAGTCTCTGTGTACTGATTATTTAGGGGAATATTCTTAATAACCCATGAAAACTCCATCAAAACATATTAAGAGCTGGTCAGATGGCCCCAATTCGGCTGCCAGTGCACACATCAGTCATCTCACAACCACCTCTAATTATACCTCCAAGTGACCTTATACCACATCTGATTTAAACTGTGTACAGCACGCATGCACATACATACATATAGACAATTGCAAAAAAATACAAATTAAATTTTAAAAATAGACTGCTATTAAATTATAAGAGAAAAGGCATACTACTCTGCTTTATCTGTGATAATGCCTACCCAAACAAAGAGAAATTTTATTGACAATTTCACTTATTTACAACTAATAACACATTATAGGATAGGTCCTACATGTTCATATTGGATATGCACATATAGAAAATACATATTTTTAAAATTTATAGGATGGAAAAGAGAACTTTCTTCTAATAAAATGGTGATTTGGAAAGAAATATAAAAAAGTTTGAAGAAATAAAGCAATTGTTAACTTTTTGATGGTCTATAAGTGGACCATCTCCACAGAGTGTTAAATAAATTGAATGAGAGCTAGTGTGTATGCCTCACAGAATTTTGGAATGTATCATATATTTCTAGACAGGATAAATCCATAAGGAATTTGGATAGGGTTAAAATGTTCATTAAATTTATTTCATAACTGGATAAAATGAGTTCGCAAAAGTCTTCATTGTTTACTTTTGAATATTATTCTAATAAACAAAGTTTCTTTTTATATTCTTATAGATTTTATAGATTTTAACATATTGAAACCCACTATTAATTCTTTGGTTATATTAAAGTCATTGTAACTCATTTTAGTCAGAAGACCTTATAAACTTAACTTCGTATGTCACAAATGATAGCACTACCTACTTGTCTCCTTAAATGACTTCAAATGTACAGGGTGCTAGTAAAACTTAATATTTCTATCATTAAATATGCTTTGAGAAATTTAGGCAAACTTCAAAATTAGATAAACTATCTCAGGCATAGATATAAGATATCTGAATAAGATAGCCTCCAATGTTAGTTATTTAATTACTTATAACTCCAGATCTGAAGAAGGTCATAAACTATGTTGCTCATGAAATTTGAAAGCTACTACTTTTTCATGTATTGCATGCTTCTTGCTGAATATAATAGACAGAAAGAAACCATAAAAGGTCTGAAAGCATTCTGTACAGAAGTAGAAAAGAATGGCATTGTCTGGTTTAGCCTTTAAACACTCAAAGAAAGCGCTTCAACTTGCTTACAATGTGGAATGTTACACAAGAAGATGAAAGGTTAAGTTTCAGACTTTATAAACATGATCTGGACAAACAAAATTTCTTTGTATTAGCAGACAGAATTTTTATTTTAATATTTAAGAGAATATATAATCTTTGAGAATTTCAATATACAAATATATATATATACATCTAATCCTATTTCTATATCTATCTATTTGTCTGTCTGTCTATATCCTTCTTCTATTGTCTCTTTCATGTCTAACTACATAACAAAACAAATATGCCTGGCAAATTAATGTGCTATTCTTTTTTAAAAAAAATATAATAATCCACCAAATCCAATTAATGGTATCCATATCTTCAGATATGTGAAGCCATCCACTAGAGCATAAGGTACTCTAAAGTGACCATATTTCAAGGTATAATAAAAAATATCCAATATCTTCCCAGTTAGGAGAAAGTTCTCCTGAGTTTCTCCTCTATCCATTTTAGAATTGTGATTGAGTTACTCTTGTGGAGGTCACGTGCAAGTAACACAGAGAACAAAAATTCATAATTGTAATAAACATGTAATGTTCAGAACATAGCATTTCATAGCATTCCTTTCCATTCTCTTGCTCTTGAATTCTCTCCCAGCAAACTTGTGTCCTCCTCCCAGCAAGCTTCTCTAATCCTTAGAGAAGAGTTAGAAATCTATTCTATTTATGCCTTAACTCTGAGCAGTAGTTTCTCCCAGCCCTTTGACATTATGAAACTTTGACTTCACTTCTCTCCGTATTAAAAGTAAGCTTCTCTAACCTATATTGTGAGAATCCTCTATCAAAATGTAAACAATTATTCAAAAGTTAGTTTGACTACTGGTCCTTTGACATAGAATCAATAGTGAAACCATCCCTAGAACCTGTGTTTTTACCAGCCATGAGATATTAAAGAGGTTTAGAGCAATGACCATGGATCCTTTCTTGTGGAGCAGACACCAAATCCAAACACAAATCAGTCAGCTGCATATAATGCCTTTATTACACTACTTGGTAGAACTTGAATGGTCAACATTGGGACATGCAGTGCCCAGCACTGAGTAAGAACATCAATATCTTTTGTCCCCTAGCCTCCTGGATATCACTTTCAAATTCTATAAAAGACAGGCAGCAGGAAGCATATTTTTAAGTCAGTTTAAAACCAATATCTCCATGTTATAACCAGAGTGTGTGGTGTCTTCAGCAAAGTTGTCCTATGTGTAGTTGCATTGGGTAACCAAAGCAATAGCAATACATTGTGCTATTTTGAAAACCTGTGAGGTCCCCTTATCTTAAATTATAGCAAAGTGTTCCACTGTGCTTGATACTCTATATGGAAAATTTCAGTACACCACCTGTGTTGTGGTTTTAGACACACAACTTATTTCACATACATGTATAAATAATAAAAAGCATACATGCATTAGAGGAAAATTAGAACATTTCATTATCCTTCTTACAAGGGAAGCTAACAAAAAGAAAAATGAAAAGTAATCACAGCAACTGAGTGAGGAACTAAACACAGTAATGCTGTCAACAGATGTTTTATGAATTCTATTATGAGATCAAACATGTAATTTGTAGTGTACTTTGCATTATTTGGTGGTACCAAATAATCCATTTATAGATTAAATATTTCATATCCCTTGTATGTGACTCAATAAATTAAGAGGCTGTTTGGAAATCATGTACAAAAATACAGGAACAACTGATCTGAATATATGGGAAAAAATACAATCATAATCCCTGATACTTTGAGGGACTGTTTCCCATAAAACAAATGTAAATATCATGCAGAGAATATGGTGCAAATATGGTAGTATCTTACTTGTCTCAGTGACAGGTTATAAACAAGGTGGACTGAAGAAATTCATAGTAAAGATTTGAGAGTCTGAAAATACCTACCTAAGCTCACTGGTGAGTACCCTGTTCTGGGGCCATTCAGAAAGAGAAGAGTTGGTTACTACTTCAAATATAAAAACAGTAAAAAAAAAAAAAAAACATTAAAGAACAGGAAAAATATATGGTACCATCAAGAAAAAATGATTTTGTACTAGTCATTCTCAAATTATAGAGACCTACAAATTATCTAGCCAAAAAACAACTAAGGATGCTCTGCTTCTGGGACCAGGTGTTGTCTGCAGAGCAAGTCCCAGCACACTCTTTAGCAGGCCCAGATAAAGTCTGACTGTCAAGTTCCCCCCAGCTGCTGCTGAGGGAATTTGCATGGCTACTCACCTCCACCTCCAACTGAGCAAACAGATAAGGACTGGGTTCCCTGAAGGACAGACTCAGACCCCGCCCAGAGAGGTTGCAGGAAGCACACAAGCCCAAGTGCCACAACTGACCAGGAGCTACCTAATCATGAACTACTGAAGCCATGGGCAAGCGTCAGTGCAAAAACTTACATAATAATACAAAGAACAACAAGGTAACTCCAGAAGAAAGTGGAAATCTTACAAATACAAGACATGAACTGAGCAATGAAGAGGAAACAGAAGGAAGCAACACCAAAAATTACTTTTTGATGATCATCGAAACTCTCAAAGAAGAATGAAAAATAGCCTTAAAGAAATAGAAGGAAATACAAACAAAAAATTGGAAGAGATGAACAAATCTATGCAAGAAACATGCCAGGACCTAAAAGCTGAAATAGAAGCAATAAAAAAGGCACAAAATGAGGCAAAGATGGAAATAGAAAATCTGAAGAAAAAAGCTGGAACCACAGATAAAAGCATAACAAACAGAGTACAAGAGATGGAAGATAGTCTTCCACTTCAGAAGTCTTCCACTTCTGAAGTGGAAGACTCAGTAGCTCAAATAGATATATCAGTCAAAGAAAATAGTAAAACTAAAAAAGCCATAACTCAAAATATTCAGGAAATCTGGAATACCATGAAAAGACCTAATTTGAGAATAATAGGAATAGAAGAAGGAGAAGAATACCAGCTCAAAGGCACAGATAATGTTTTCAATAAAATCATAGAAGAAAACTTCCCTAACCTGAAGAAGGAAATGCCTATAAAGATACAAGATTACAGAACAACAAATAGATATGACCCCCCAAAAAAGTCAGCGTGCCACATTATAATCAAGTCACAAAACATACAGAACAAAGAAAAAAATTTAAGAGTTGCAAAAGGAAAGGGCCAACTCACATATAAAGGCAGACCCATCAGAATAATGCCTGATTATTCAATGGAAACGATGAAAGCTAGAAGGGCTTGGTCAGAAGTTATACAGACACTAAAAGAGCATGGCTGTCAAACTAGAATACTATACCCTGCAAAATTATCAATCACCATAGATGGAGTAAACAAGGTATTTCAGGACAAAGTCAGACTGAAAGATTATCAATCTACCAATTCAGCACTACAGAGAGTATTAGAGGGAAAACTCCAGCCTAAGGACCCCAGATACACCCATGAAATCACAAACAATCAATAATTCACAGAAGAATAGCCCAGAGAAAGGAAATACAAACAAGTTACCACCAAAAATGGCAGGAAATATAAATCAATGGTCACTAATTTCCCTTAATATCAATGGTCTCGACTCTGCTATAAAACGTCACACTCTAACAAGATGGATACAAGAACAGAAGCCATCCTTCTGTTGGCTACAAGAAACACACTTCAACCACAAAGACAGACACAGGCTTAGAATAAAGGGTTGGGAAAAGTTTTTCCAGTCAAATGGTCCTAATAAACAAGCAGGGGTTGCAATCCTAATATCTAACAAAGTAGACTTTAAGCTAAAAGCAATGAAAAGGGACCAAGATGGTCACTACTTATTCATCACAGGAAAAATTGGTCAAGAGGAGATTTCAATCTTGAATATTTATGCCCCTAATATAAGGGCACCTACTTATGTAAAAGAAACACTGCTAAAGCTCAAATCCAACATAAATTCTTACACTCCAATAGTGGGAGAATTCAATACCCCACTTTCAACCCTGGATAGATCAACCAGACAGAGTCTCAACTGAGAAATAAGGAGTCTAAAAGAGGTTATAATGCAAATGGATTTAATAGATATCTACAGAAGTTTCCATCCAAAAGCAAAGGAATATACATATTTTTCAGCTCCTCATGGAAGTTTCTCCAAAATTGACCACATAATTGGTCATAAAGCAAATATCAACAGATACAAAAAAATGGAAACAATCCTTTGTATCATATCGGACCACCAGGGCCTAAAGTTAGATTTCAACAACATCAAAACCCAAAGAAAGCATACCAACTCATGGAAACTAAAATTCACTCAGCTGAACCATCTCTGGGTCAAGGAAGAAATTAAGAAAGAAATCAAAGTCTTCCTAGAATTCAATGAAAATGAATTCACAATGAATCCAAAGTTGTGGGACACAATGAAAGCAGTCTTAAGAGGAAAATTCATAGCACTAGATGCCTATATGAAAAACCTAGAAAAATCCCACACTAGAGATCTAACAGCTCAGCTGAAAGCCTTAGAACAATTAGAAGAGAACTCACCTAGAAGGAGTAGACAGCAAGAAATAATCAAACTTAGAGCTGAAATCAATACAATTGAAACAAAGAGAACAATACAAAGAATCAAAGAATCTAAGAGTTGGTTCTTTGAGAAAGTCAGCAAGATAGATAAGCCCTTAGCCAAACTAATCAAAAAAACAGAGAGAGAGAGTGTTCAAATCAACAAAATCAGAAATGAAAAGGGGGACATAACAACAGACCCCTAGGATATACAGAGAATTATCAGATCATATTTTGAAAATATGTATTCCACAAAAATGGAAAACCTAGAAGACAGCTTTCTGGACAGGTATCATCTACCAAAATTAAATGAAGATCAGATTAATTACCTAAACAGGCCTATAACACTTAAGGAAATTGAAGTTGTCATTAAAAACCTCCCCAAAAATAAAAGCCCTGGTCCAGATGGTTTTAGTGCCGAGTTCTATGACAATCAAAAAAGAATTACTACCGTTACTCCTCAAACTATTTTACACAGTAGAAACTGAAGGAATATTGCCAAATTCCTTTTATGAGGCCACAATTACCCTAATACCCAAGCCACTCAAAGACACAACAAAGAAGGAGAATTACAGACCAATTTCCCTCGTGAATATTGATGCGAAAATTCTCAAAAAAATTTTGGCAAACCGTATACAACAATGTATAAAAGATATCATCCACCACGACCAAGTAGACTTCAACCCAGAAGTGCAGAGGTGGTTTAACATACAAAAAACTGTAAATATTATCCATCCTATAAACAAACTAAAGGAACAAAACCACATGATCATATCCTTAGATGCATAAAAAGCCTTTGACAAAATCCAACACTCCTTTATGATTAAAGCCCTGGAGAGATCAGGAATACAGGGAGAATACCTAAATATAATTAAGGCGACATACAAGAAGCCCACAGCCAGTATCAAACTTAATGGAGAAGATCTCAAAGCAATCCCACTAAAATCAGGAACTAGACAAGGATGTCCTCTCTCCCCTTATCTCTTCAATATACTTCTCAAAGTTTTAGCTAAAGCAATAAGGGAATGAAAAGAGATTAAGGGGATACAAATTGGAAAAGAAGAAGTGAAGCTATCTCTATTTGCAGATGATATGATTGTATACATAAGTGACCCACAAAATTCTTCCAAGGAACTGCTACAGCTGATAAACATCTTCAGCAATGTATCAGGATACAAGATTAACTCAAATAAATCAGTAGCCCTTCTATACACTAAATATAGAAGAGCTGAAAAAGAAATAAAGGAAACATCACCCTTTATAATAGCTGCAAATAGAATTAAATACCTTGGAGTAACTATAGCCAAAGAAGTAACAGACCTATTTGACAAATGTTTTAAATCACTGAAGAAAGAAATTGAAGAGGTTATCAGAAAATGGAAAGCTCTCCCATGTTCCTGGATTGGTAGGATCAACATAGTAAAAATGGCAATTCTACCAAAGGCAATCTACAGATTCAATGCACTACCCGTCAAAATCCCAACACAATAATTTTTGGACCTTGAAAGAACAATACTCAATTTCATTTGGAATAACAAGAAAGCCAGAATTGCCAAAACAATTTTACTCAACAAAAAACCTCAGGAGGTATCACCATCCCTGACATCAAGTTATACTATAGAGCTACAATAATTAAAACAGCTTGGTACTGGCATAAAAACATACTTGTGCACCCATGGAATAGAATTGAGGATCCAGACATTAACCCAAAAACCTATGAACACCTGATCTTTGACAAAGAGGCCCAAAACATTCAATGGAAAAAATATAGTATATTTAACAAATGGTGTTGGCATAGCTGGATGGAAGTGTGTAGAAAAAAGCAAATAGATCCGAACCTGTCACCCTGCTCAAAACTCAAATCCAAGTGGATCAAAGACCTCAACTTAAACCCAGCCACTTTGAACTTGATAGAAAAGAAAGTGGGAAATACACTTCTACAGATTGGCAAGGCGACCACTTCCTAAATATAACATCAGTGGCACAGACACTAAGACCAACAATCAATAAGTGGGATTTCCTGAAGCTAGCAAGCTTCTGCAAAGCCAAGGACACTGTCAATAGGACAAAACGACAGCCTACAGAATGGGAAAATATTTTCACCAACCCTCCCAGTGATAGAGGACTGATCTCTAAGATATATAAAGAGCTCATGAGTCTAGATCCCAAAACTTTGAATAACCCAATCAAAAAATGGGGTACAAATCTAAAAGGGAATTCTCAGCAGAGGAACTACGAATGGCTGAAAGGCACCTATAAAAGTGCTCATCGTCTTTAGCCATCAGGGAAAAACAAATCAAAACAACTTTGAGATACCACCTAACAACTGTTAGACTGGCTAAGATAAAAGACACAGAGGACAGCCTATGTTGGAGAGGATGCGGAGCAAGGGGAACACTCCTCCATTGTTGGTGGGAGTGTAAGCTTGTTCAGCCACTTTGGAATGCAATATGGTGGTTTCTCAGAAAATTGAGTATCATTCTCCCCAAGAACCCAGCAATACCACTTCTGGGTGTATATTCTAAAGATGCACAGTCATACTCCAAAGGCATTAACTCAGCTATGTTCATAGTAGCATTATTTGTAATAGCAAGAACCTGGAAACAACCTAGATGTCCTACAACTGAAGAATCGATTAACAAACAGTGGTACATCTACACAATGGAGTACTACTCAGCAGTAAGAAAAAATGATATCCTACAATTTGCAGGCAAATGGATAGATTTGGAGACTATCCTACTGATTGAGGTATCACAAACACAGAAAGATAAGCGGGGGATTTACTCACTCATTAGTGGTCTCTAAACAAACAAACAAGAAAAAAGCAAAGCATGCCCTAGCTGCAAACCACAACCACTGAACTGCTTGGCATCAGAAACACCCTGGACTGACACCTTGGCTCCCACTCCCCCTAGAGGAACTCCAGACTCACTCTTGAGAGAGGGGGGAGAAAACTGCATTTCGCCAAGAGTGGAGACTGATCCAAACATTATTGGGGCAGTGGGACCATGGGACAGCCTGCAGCCTGCCCAGGGAGGGGATGGGGATTTGTGGAGAGAAAGAATGACCTGATGTGGTGGGAGGGGGAAGGGACCTTGAATAAGGATATTCAAGGTTAGAAATTATGACTTCTTTATTATTATTAATAGTAATAATAATAATAAAGAAAAAAAAGAAAATGTGATTTCAGAACATACTTTGTATACTTTAAACTTTTAAAAAAGAAAACAAATTGAGTCATTAGCAAGATATAATACATAGATATAAAAAGCAACTACAGAATATTCAGAACTCAGGTAACCAATGAATAGGGAATGTTCTCATTTATTAAAATTTAAATGGTATAAATTTATTACCATAAATTACAATGGCAAATAAATGAAATAAAAGCCTGTAATAGCATCAACCCACTGTGTAAAAATACTCATTTTAAGTTCTAGAAGCAAAATAGGCATGAAAGTGATGTAGATGGATATAGGACATGTAAATATGAATGAGAATGAATGACTACAATGAGAGAGAATATATATGATTCCAATAACTATTGATAGATAATAAAACATTACGATAAAATTATATTTCAAGTCAGCCATAAGGAATACAAATTGTAAATATGCATAAAATCCAATCAAAAAATCAAAATACATAAAATTATAACAAAATTACATCATAAAAATAGTATTAAAATGGCTCCAAGAAACTAAGAAAGCAAAATGCTGCATGATTATCAATATACAAATAATAATAAGAAAAGATATTTACGAACAGTCAACTTGAATAACATTATAGAATAAATTAAGTTTAGAGACATATATAGAAGCCAATCACATTGTATAGATGTATAAAATCTCCATTATAAAACTCAATATGTCATAAACTAACATGGACTAGTAAGAATAAACATTTAAGAGCAGTTAAAAAAGTCTTCTTGTCAAAGAAACCACTCCATTGACAAATTACTTCCAAAAAATTTAGAAAAAATACTAGTCTTTCTCAAAATCATCAAATAAAAAAGAGGTTTGACCATTTCTAATTTTCTATTATAAGGATATTTTTACTGTGATACTAAATCAGATAAATTATTAAAAAAAGAAATATATAGGTGAATAGACACCATCTTTATAGATATAAATTATTATAATTCTCATTTTCAGCCTGGAGAAATAAATTCATTGGTTTGTGTAATATGAAAGACAATGCTCAAAAGGGTATACATTAAAAAATAACCCTCAATCAGTAGAATCCTCAAAAAAATTTAAATACATTGGTCCTAGTTAAAGTGAAAATAATGCAACTATAAAACTGAGTGATGGGAAGAAGGACTAAGGCCTTTGAAATTCACACTCCCATCCAGAGCAGAGTCAGAGATAGAGCAGACCCTTTCTCAGAGGAGACAGAAGACACACAAGCCCTCTTACAGCAACAGACTAGGAGCTGACTAATTGTGAACCACTGAATACATCGGCAGATGCCAGTGCAAAATTCCATTTAACAATGTAAAGAACAACAAGGCAACAGCAGAAGAAACTGGTGGTTCTACAACTACAAGACCTAAACCGAGCAATGAAGAGGAAACAGAAGGAAACAACAGCAAAAATACCTCTATGAAGATTATTGAAGCCTTTAAAGAGGATATAAAATAGTCCCTTAAAGAAATAGAAGAAAATAGAAACAACGAATTAGAAGAGATGAACAAATCCTAGAAAGAAAACCAAGAAAAGGTATCACAAAAAAGAAAGAAACTTTACATTAATTAAACACTTAAATAGAAGCAATAAAAAAGGCACAAAATGAGGCAAAGATGAAAATAGAAAATCTGAAGAAAAGAGCTAGAAATACAGATACAAGCATAACCAACATAATCTACGAGATGGAAGAGAGAATCTCTAGAGTGGAAGATTCAGTAGTGGAAATACATCAGTCAAAGAAAACACCAAAATCAAAAAGGCTATAACACAAAATGTTCAGGAAATTTGGGATACCATGAAAAGACCTAACCTGAGAATAATAGAAATATAAGGAGAAGAATATCAACTCAAAGGCACAGATAATATATTCAATAGAATCATAGAAGAAAACTTTCCCAAACTAAAGAAGGAAACGCCTATAAAGATACAAGAAGCTTACAGAACACCAAATAGATATAATCCCCCCAAAAAGTCCACTTGCCAGATAACAATCAAGCCACAAAACATGCAGAACAAAGAAAAAATTTTAAGAGCATCAAAATAAAAGGGCCAACTTAACTATAAAGGCAAACCCATCAGATTAACTCCTGACTATTCAATGGAAATGATGAAATAAAGAAGGTCTTCGTTAAAAGTTATATGACTGCCAACTTAGACTACTATACTCAGTAAATTACCATAGATGAAGCAAACATGATATTCCATGACAAAGTCAGACTGAAACAATACCTATCTACCAACCAAAAGCATTAGAGGAAAAACTCCAACATAAGGATCGCAGATACACCCATGAACCACAAACAACCAATAATTCCACAGAAGAAAAGCCCAGAGAAAGGAAATACATACAAACTACCATCAAAAATAACAGGAAATATCAATCAGTTGTCACGAATATTCCTTAATATCAATGGACTCAATTTACCTATAAAAAGACACACACTAACAAGATGGATATAAAAACAGAAACCATCCTTCTGTTGTATATGAGAAACACACCTCAACCACAAAGACAGATATATCCTCCTGAGCGAGGTATCACAAACTCAGAGAGATAAGCAGGGGATGTACTCACCCATTAGTGGTCTCTAAACAAACAAACAAGAAAAAAGCCAAGCATACCCAAGCTTCAAACTACAACCACTGAACAGCTTGGGATTGGAAACACCCTGGACCATGAATAAGGATATGCAGGGATAGAAAGTGTGACTTCCTTGTTCATAATAATAATAAACAGGCAAAACCTTGAAAAAAAATAAAAAAAAGAAAATAGTAGGCCTCTCATGGATACCAGTCAGCCATAGTATATTAAGTTGCAGTCTGACTAGGCACCTCCTCTTCTGTTAAGGCTGGAAAAAGCAATCTAGTAGGAGGAAAGGGTCCCAAAAGCAGGCAATAAAGTCAGAGACAGCCCCTGTTCCCACTGTGAGGAGTCCCACAAGAAAACCAAGATACATAACTGTCACATGTATGCAGAGAGCCTAGGTCAGTCGCCTGCAGGCTCCCTGGTTGTTGGTTCAGTCTGTGTGAGCCTCTATGAGCCCAGGTTAGTTGATTCTGTGGGTTTTCCTGTGGTGTCCTTGACCCCTCTGATTCCTCTAATCTTTATTTTCCCTTCTGTTGCAGAATACCCCAAACTCCACCTAGTGTTTGGCTGAGGGTCTCTGCATCTGTTTTTTTCAGTTGCTGGATGAATCTCTTCTAATGACCATTTGGCTAGGCACCAATCTATGAGTATAGCAGAGTATTGTCAGGAATTATTTCATTGAATTATTAGTTTCTTCCAGTTATGTTTGGTTCCATCCTAGGTTTCTGGGCTATCCCCTTCTGGGTCCTGGCATTCCAGGCAGTATCAAGGGTAGGTTCCCTCTCATGGCCTAGAACTCAGGCTAGACCAGTCATTGATTGGTCATTCATTAATTTCTGAGGCATATTTACCCAAACACATCTTGTAGTCAGGATAAATTGTGGATCAAATGTTTTGTGGCTGGGTTGGTGCCCCAGTTTTTCCACTAGAAATCTTGCCTAGTTAGAAGAGATGGCCAGTTCAGGCTCCATATTCTCTCATTGCTAGTGTCTTAGCTAGGGTCACTCTCATAGATTCCTGGGAGTTTCTACTGCACTAGGTTTCTAGATCTTCTGGAGATGCCCCTGATTCCATTTGTCTCTCCTAGTACTCTCTCCGTCCATTTGTCAGCAAATGTTCTGATGTCATTGTTTTTAACAACTAGGTGGTGCTCCATTGTGTAAAAGTACCACATTCTTCTTTATTCATGCTTTGGTTGAGGGATTTAAGGTTGTTTCCAGTTTGTGGCTATTATGAATAAAGCTGCTATGAACATAAAAAAAAAAAGACAGATATAGTCTCAGAGTAAAGGTTGGGAAAAGTTTTTCCAATCAAATGGCCCTGAAAAAAAAAGTTGGTGTTGCCATCTTAATGTCTAACAAAGGACACTTTAAACTAAAATTAATTAAAAGAGACCAAGGTTGACATTTCTTATTCATCACAGAAAATATTGGTCAAGAAGAGATTTCAAAGCTGAGTATTTACACCCTAATATAAGAGCACCTATCTATGAAAAAGAAACACTACTCAAGCTCAAATCCCACATGAATTCTCATACCTAAATAGTGGGAAACTTCAATATCCTGCTTTCACACTTGGATAGGTCAACCAGACAGAGATTCACCTGAGAAATAAGGAGTCTTACAGAGGTTATGATGCAAATGGATCTAATAGATACTTACAGAAGCTTCCTCCCAAATGCAAAGGAATATATATATTTTCATCTCCTCATGGACCTTTCTCTAAAATTGACCACATAATTGGTCATAAAGCAAATATCAATATATACAAAAAATGGTAATAATCCCTTGTATCATATTGGACAACCAGGGCCTAAAGATAGAGTTCAACAACATTAAAAATCACAGACAGCCTACCAACCCTTGGAAACTTAACATTACTCAGCTAAACCTCTTCTGGGTCAAGGAAGAAATTAAGACAGAAATCAAAGTCTTCCTATATTTAATGAAAAGGAATCCACAATGTACCCAAACTTGTGAGAAATAATGAAAGCAGTCTTAAGAGGAAAATTCACAGTACAAGAAGCACATATGAAAAACCTAGAGAAATCTCACACTGGATTACTAACAGCATAACTGAAAGGCTTAGAACAATTAGAAACAAGCTCACATAGAAGGAGTAAATGGTAGGAAATAATCAAACTTTGAGCTGAAATTAATATAATTGAAACAAAAAGAACAATACTAAGAATCAATGAATCAAAGACTTGGTTCTTTGAGAAAGTCAACAAGATAGATAAACCTTTATCCATACTAATGAAAAAGCAGAGACAGAGAGTATCCAAATCAAGAAAATCAGAAATGAAAAGGGGAATATAACAAAAGATCCCCAGGAAATCAAGAGAATTATCAGGTCATACTTTGAAAATCTATACTCCACAGAAATGGAAACCTAGAAGAAATAGACAGCGTTTTGGACAGGTATTATTTACCAAAATTAAATCAATATCAGGTTAAATACGAAAACAGATCTATATCCCTAAAGAAATTGAAGTTGTTATTAAAAGCCTCCCAGGTTTAAAAAAAAAAAAAAAGCCCAGGTCCAGATGGCTTCAGTGCAGAATTCTACCAGACATTCAAAGAAGAACTGTTTCCAATACTTCTCAAACTGTTTCACATAGTAGAAATTGAAGGAATATTGCCCAACTCTTTTTATGAGGCCACAATTACTCTAATACCCAAGCCACTCTAAGATGCAACAAAGAAGGAGAATTACAGACCACTTTCTCTCATGAATATTGATGCTAAAATTCTCAACAAAATTCTGGCAAACCAAATCCAATAACATATATAATATATTATCTACCACAATTAAGTAGGCTTCAACCCAGGAATGAAGAGATGGTTCAATATACAAAAAATTATAAATGTTGTCCATCATATAAACAACCCGAAGGACCAAACCACATGATCATATACTTAGATGCTGAAAACCTATGACAAAATTCAACACTCCTTTATGATAAAAGTCCTGGAGAGATAAGAAATAAAGAGAAAATACCTAAATATAATAAAGGTGATTTACAAGAAGCCGACAGACAACATCAAACTTAAGGGAGAAAATGTCAAATCAATCCCACTTAAATCAGGAAGTAGACAAGGATATCCTCTCTCCCCTTATGTATTCAATATAGTTCTTGAAGGTTTAGCTAAAGGAATAAGAGAATGAAAGGAGATTAAGTAGGGATACAAATTGGAAAATAGAAAGGGAAACTATCTCTATTTGCAGATGATATGATTGTATACATAAGTGATCCACAAAATTTTACCGGAGAACTTCTACAGCTGATAAACACTTTCAGCAATGTAGCAGGATACATGATTAAATCAAAGAAATCAGTAGCCCTCCTATACACTAAAGATAAAATGGGCTGAAAAAGAAATAAGGGAAATATTACCCTTTGTTATAGCTGCAAATAGCATTAAATATCTTGGAATAACTATAACCAAAGAAGTAACATCTATTTGACTAATACTTTTGAAAGTTATCTTTCTATATTCACTAAACAAAGAAATGGAAGAGAATATCAGAAAATAGAAAGATTTGCATGTTCTTCGATAGGTAAGATATGGATTAACAAACTGTGGTACATCTACACAATGGAATACTACTCAGCAGTAAGAAAAAATGATATCCGAAAATTCACAGGCAAATGGCTGTTTTTGGAGAATAACCTCGTGAGTGAAGTATCACAAACTCAGAGAGATAAGCAGGGGATGTACTCACTCAATAGTGGTCCCTAAACAAACAAACAAGAAAAAAAGTCAAGCATGCCCAAGCTGCAAACCACAACCACTGAACAGCTTGGGATCAGAAACACCCTGGATTGACCCTTCAGATCCCACTCCGACTATAGAAACACCTGACTCACTCTTGAGGGAGGGGCGACAAAACTGGATTTGCCAGGAGTGGAGACTGATCCAGGCATTATTGGGTCAGTGGGACCATAGGACTGTCTGCTGCCTGCCCAGGGAGGGGATGGGGAGTTGTGGAGAAGAAAAAAATGACCTGATGTGGCAGGAGAGGGAAGGGATCTTGAATAAGGATATACAGGGATGGAAAAAAAAGGTTCAGAGGGAAAGCTGAACACAAAGTAAATATATGTGTTGCCATCTTATTTGCATTATCAACCTTGTTAAGTCATGCTTAAGATTTTTATCTTCTTTATAGTTATTGTTAACTTATCAGCATTTTAAATTCATTTTACTGTTTTTCTTGATAAATACAAAATAAGTAAAGAAGAAAAAAATGTAAAATTTATACATTTTTTTGCCATAGTAAAAGTGGACATTCTACCAAAAACAATCTACAGATTCAATGCAATTCCCATCAATATCCCAATACAATTTATTACAGACCTTGAAAGAGCACTACCTAGTTTCATTTGGAATCATAGGAAAGAAAGGATTGCAAAACAATTTTGCTCAACAAAGTACTGCAGGGGGCATCACCACCTCTAACTTGAAGATATACTATAGAGTTCCTGTAATAAAAACAGCCTGGCACTGGCATAAAACTGATCTGTAGAAATGAGAATCAAAACAACTTTGAGACACCCCTTTACACTTGTCAGAATGGCTAAGATAAAAGACACAGATGACAGCCTGTGCTGGAGAGATTGTGGAGCAAGGGGAATACTCCTCCATTGTTGGTGGGAGTGTAAGCTAGTTCAGCCACTCCGGAATGCAGTATGATGTTTTCTCAGAAAACTTGGAATCAATCTCTCCAACGATCCAGCATGCCACTTCTGGGTGTATACCCTAAAGATGCACAGCCATACTCTAAAGGCATTAGCTCAACTATGTTTATAGCAGCATTATTTGTAATAGTAAGATCCTGGAAACAACCTAGATACCCCTCAACTGAAGAATGGATAAACAAACTATGGTACATCTACGCAATGGAGTACTACTCAGCAGTAACAAAAAATGATATTCTAAAATTTCCAGGCAAATGGATGCATTTGGAGAATATCCTCCTGAGCAAGTTATCACAAACCTAGAAAGGTAAGCAAGGGATGTACTCATTCATTAGTGGTGGACTCTAAACAAAAAAGCAAAAAGCAAAGCATATCCAAGCTGTAAACCACAAACACTGAACAGTTTGAGATCTCAAACACCTTGGACTTGCACCTTGGAGCCCATTCCCTCCAGAGGAACACCTGATCCAGTCTTCATGTTCGGGTGATGAAAGCAGATCTGCCAGGAGTGGATGCTTTACTAAGCCATATCAGGACCTTGGGACCTCCTGCCCTTGCTGGGGAGGAGATAAACTGATGTGGAAAAGAAAGAGTTACTCTCAGGGGCGGGAGGAGGAAGGAGCTTGAACAAGGATATACACGGATAAAAAATATGACTTTTTCATAATAAAAAATTGAGTCATGCTTACAGGAAGCAAACAGTATTCAATATTCTGACTAGTCAGACGAACAGGAGTGTCATTATCTAAACACCTACTTTAAATAAATGAGAGAGAAAAAAATCCTGAATCAAATGGAGTGAAAAGAAAGCATGGCCGAGTATAGAAATCAGGAACCTTTGAAATAGAAAAGCAATAATCATTACACTTCAATAGTTGTCCCTACCCTAGATGGATGGGCTGTCTAAGGCACCAAAAATATTGAATGAGAAATAAAATATGGGACACTCGAATGATTGATATCATAAATGAAACCTCGTTAGGAAGCTTTAAGAACAATTTTATGCCCATTAATTCAACAGCTCACACAAAATTGCCCAGTTTCCTGAAATTAACTGTAGATACTTTTACATAATACAATAGAAGATGTGAATTTTGCTACAACTATTTGAAATATTTAACAGTGGTTTTAATCTTCCAAACAAATACGTCTATATTCCAAAGTTATTTTATTGGTATATTCTAGCAAACACTTAATGAAAATAATATAAATTTTATATCATATATTAAAAAATTAGAAAACGCAAAAGAACATTTCTCTGCTGGTTTTATATCATCTTCATATCAAAACCAGCAGTGCATAGATATTTAATGAATACCAACTTTGAAATAGACTGACTGTGAAACCAACACTTTAACCAAGTGTCCTTTATAAACCAGATGGATACAGATTTATATCTAAAGTAAAACAGAGTGTCTCTGAGAACCTTACTTGTATCTAATAATGAAATATCATCAGAATGGGCTAAGTTGAGGCACACTGGACAAAAGGCTTAACTATTAGTTTTTAAAAGTGGCAAGGTTTCTCAAGGCAAAGAAAACACATAATCTCTCACTTATGGAAGGTGGTTTTAAAGCCATGAGACTATATAACGTATTCTGTTAAAGTTGGACTTTGGGAATGTTATAAACCTAATAGAGCAAGTTGGATGAACAGTGATGTTTCAATGTCCAAAATTTGTGATATTTATTCATCATTAGCACAGATTGAAATAGTGTGCTACTGGGTGCAAGCCATATAAATTCTGTTTTCCCATTTATTTTAAGCAAAAACATTTTTAATTTACCCTCACATGTTAACTTTTAGAGAAATAGTGTAGGCAAATAGTCATAACTGAAAATTTTGAACTTGATTGAGGTCTTTACATTTTATTATATAAACAGCATGAAAAACTAGAAACATATTTTTTAAAACTGTTTGTGTTGTGGAATGTTTTATGTTCACCTCAATTATGGAAGACAGTTTATCTGATGATATTGAGGTTAGCCTTCATTGTCTCAGATATGGCAAGCATTCCATAGACTTTCTGGATATCACAGTTTCCATTGAGAAGTCAGCCCTTATTTTGATGGGATTTTATTTTATATGTAACTTGCATTTTTTACCTTGTATGATTTATTTATTTATTCACTTATTGCTTTATTTGCCTTGTGTTTTATCTGTGATATGCCATGATTTTCTTCTCAGGTCTTGTCTATTTTCTGTTCTCTTTGCTTCTTATATTTTCTTAGGTGTATCTTCTCCTAGTTTAGTTTATGGAAATCTTCTTCTTTGATTTAATGGAGGATCTATTCTATGCCTTTAACTTTGCCTTCTTCTCTTTCCCATATCCCTATATTTCAAGGTTTTTTTCTATGCTGTTCCACATTTGCTATGTATTTCTGTCCAGTGTTTTTATACATTTTTTGGGTTTCTTCCCTATTTGATATAGATCTACTAGTGTATCTTGAAGTCCTGATATTCTACCTCTTGCTTGCTTGATTCCACTTATAAAGTTTTTATAGAATTTTCTAATTGAGCTTTTTTTTGTCTTCATTTCAGCTTGATTCTTCTTTAATATCTTTTTTATTGCATTCCACTCTCAAGTTCTAGATTTTACATCAACCACACATGTATGTTTTTAGGACATTACTCAGGCTTTTATTCTCCTTAATCTCCTTTCCCTTAACTTCATTGAGGCATATATTTGTTCCTTCTTTAATACTTTGAATTTGTTGATGCTGTTTAAAAAAAACTTCTGATAAATAATACAGCAATTTTACAAGACACAGCTGCAATTTAAATAAATCAAAGGTATTTCTATACCAGAAGAGGAGGTGGAGGAGAAAGAAAAGGAGGAAGAGAAGAAGCAGAAGGAAGAAGAGAAATAGGACGAAGCACAGGAAGAAGAAGACGAAGAAAATGAAGAAGCTACAGAAGAGATCATCAACATACTTCTATTCACAATTGTCTTTAAAAAATACTAAGAAATAAACCTAACCAAAGTAGTGAATGATCTTTAAACTTCTGGAGAAATACATATAGAAATACACTAGAAAACAGAAAGATATCCCATGCTTGTGGACTCATAGAATTAATATTGTGAAATGATCATTTATCCAAAGATATTTATAAATTTGATGTAATCTCAATCAAAATCCCCATTTTATTCTTTACTTAAATAGAAAGTTATGTATATGGAACCATAAAAGACACTAGATAAACAAAACTAACATGTATACAAAGAACAATAATGGAGAAATTACCATACCAGATCTTAAGATAAGTTATAAAGCCATAGTAATAAAACATTTTGGTAATGACATAATACAGACATGCAGACAATAGAACAAAGTTGAATGCCCAAACATAAAAACATTAAGCTTCAGCCAAATGATATTTGACAAAAACAAAAACAAACAAACAAAAAAAAACACTGAAAAAAACATCTTAAACAAATGGTGGTGGACAAACTGGATGCCCACATGAAGAAGAATGAAATTAGACCTGATCTATCACATTGTATAAAACTAACTTCAAATGAAGCAAAGACCTAAACACAAAACTTGAAACACTGAAACTGCTAAAAGAAGCAAGTGGTACATTCATTCTGTTTTATAGGTATAGAAAAGGACTCTCCTAATAGCAATCTCTTTCCCTAAGAATTAAAGCCACTATCAACAGACAAATCTTCTTAAAATTATAAAGCTTCTGCACAGGTAAAGAAACAATCAAATAAGTCTACAGAATGAGTCGAAATCTTTGTCAAATATACAACTGACAAAGGATTAATATCCAGAACATAAGCAAAACAAAACAAAGCAAAAAACAGTTAAAAAGCTAAGAATGAAAAATTAAAAACAGATGACCCGTTCAAAAATAGACCAGAGACCTAAACAGAGAATTTGAAAAAGAAAAAAAATTCTTTAAAAGTCCCATAAATATTTATCATCCCTAGAATTTAGTAAAGTGCATATCAAACAATTTTATGCCAGTCAGAATAACAAATATCAATGAAGTAACCAACAAAAAAATGGGAACTGTCATTCAGTATTTGTGGGATTGCAACCTTGTGCAACCAGTCTGGAAATGAGTGTGTAGAAGTTTCAAGAAGCTAAAATAAAAAAATTACCTCATGACCCATTTCCCATTTCTACTCTACGGCTTATGCCCAAATGACTAGACATTTACTCCATATATATATGCTTTATATATGTGTGTACATATGTTATATATGTGTATATATACATATATATGAATATATATATGTTTTTCCCGTGTATACACCTGTTTGTCCTCCCTTCCCTCATCCAAATCCCTCTCAGTCCTCCCTCAGCGTCCTCCAGCTCTTTCAGCCCCATCTCCCCATCCATTCCCCGAGGAAGGCAAGAAGTCAAGCACCAGGGTATTCATTGCTACTCTATTCACAATATCTAGGAAGTGAAAACAACCTATTCGTAAATTTCAACTAATAGGTAATGAAACCACAGTTCATTCATACTGTAAAATTCTTTTAAATTGTAACAGAAATAAAATTATGAACTTTGCACATAAATAGATAGAAGTTGAAAAGATATTTTTCCTCTTTTCATTTAAAAGTTTTCATTTTATGTACCAAGTACTATTTCCCCTCCCTCCACTCCACCCATTTGTCCCCCACTCTCCCTCCATCCCCATCCACCCCTCAAAGAGGGTAAGGTTCCTCACAGGCAATCAGCAAAGTCTGGCATCTGAAGTTGTGGCAGGGCCAGACCCTGCCCCTGCCCCCCATATCAAGGCTGAGCAAAGTATCTCTCCTCTCTGCAATTAAAATATACATGCTTTTACAAAAGTTAATTTTAATAGGCCAGGACAATACTTGGTGAATAAAGTGCTTTCCATGCAAGTATTAGAGCCTAATGTAACCTCCAGACTCCATGGAAAGCCAGGCACAGCAGAACTTGTTTGTTTTCTCAGTGCTCTTGAAGCAAACTGGGGGGGTGGATGCAAAAAATTCCTGGAAGCTTTGATGCAAGGGAGCCTGGGGTAAGTAGTGGTACTTAAAATATAAACAGGTCCTCCTCTGAATAATGAGAAAAGCCAAGACAATTACTCATTGGCATGCATATTTCTGTTCCTTCTCAAATATCTACACACACATCCATGCACATATTTAATAAACACACAAATGACACACTCTGAACTTACTTGACACTAGTGATGTTTCAACGTATGCAAATCAGCAAATGTAATAGAACACATAACCAAAACAATGTCAATCCCTGGATCATCTCATTTGTTGCAGAAAAGGACTTTGATAAATTTAAATTACCATTTATAAGAAAAGTACTAAAGCTAGGCATAGGAAAATCATACCTAATTTGAATGTAATACAAAACAAAACTATGCCAACATCATACTGAATTGGAAAAAAAACTAATGACTCTTTTTTAAAAATATAAAATATTATCCATTATCTCCATCCTCACTTAATATACTGCTAAAAATCTTAGCCAGAACAACAAAGAGAAAGAATTAAAGAGGATACACATAGAATAGAAAGTCAATTTATTTTTTATTCATGTTCTGAATTTATATTTCAAAATCTAATGCATAGAGGTGAGAGGTCTAAGACTAAATAAAAATGTTTAATAAAGTTCCCAGAATCAAAAATCAACATCCAAGATAATCAGCAGCTTTTCTTTATGCTATAGTTTTTATGATAATTAAGGTATCATCAGAAGAACAATACCAGTATATGAAAAGTAATTACAAAATTACCCTAGCAAGGGAGGTGAAGGACCTCAAAAATAAAATCCCCAAACCAAAGAAAGCCAAGACATCCTAGAAAATATGAACATTTGCCATGGTCATGAGCTTATCTTATAATTAGTACTGTGGACATGATTATATCCATAACACCTATTTTCAAAAATTAAAACCTAAGACTTTTTTAAAATGAGTGTGGTATTTCCATAAACAACCACAATAATATCGAGATGTCTCAGTGCTATAGGTACTTTGTGCCTTTCTTAAATATCCGCATTTGATATCTGGGACTCATATCGTTGAAGGAGAGAATTGGCTTCCTCAAGTTGTTCCCTTACATACACAGACTTCACAAGGGTGTGCGAACGCGCGCGCGCACGCGCGCACACACACGCACACACACACACAAATATATCAACAAATGAACTCATCAAATATGCTTTTAGTAAAAATATCTGAATACACAAGGCAATAGGTCAGAACAGAGTGCACATATATAAAAGGATACATCTATACCAATAAATCTCCATGAATCTACTAAAATTGTAGAAAGCTTACCACCTTTGAAAGTAAAAGTGTTGAAAGTACTGGATTCTTACATGTAATAGGCTAAAACTGTCCACCATCCTCTTTAGGAAGTCTGTTATTCTTCTTGTTCAGGTCTTAAGGAAGGCAAGTTGGGGACACTGCTAGGAGATACAATTTCCCCACAAACACCCTATTCCTCTGTCACTTACAAACTGCTTGCCTGCTCTTCTGAAATGTTTCATGAGCCTTAGGTGCTGCAGTTGGAGAGATAGCCATGGGGATTTCGCTCCAATACTTGCATGTTGTTTACTTGTGGTTTTCTGTAATGGTCTTCGTCTGTTTCAAAGAGAAGTTTCTTTGCATAATAGTGAGGATTAGACTTACTGGTTGGTATAATGACAAATATTTATATGAAAAATCCACAAAGTGTCAACCATACACAATGTACTACAAAAAGAAATACAGGCAAACTAAAAAATATTCAATATTCTTAGCTACCAGGAAAATATAAATCAAAATGACTCTGAGACTCCATCTGTCAGAATTGCTAAGATCAAAAACACAAGTAACTATGAAATCTCTATTTCCCCTTCCGAGGAAATATCCATGGACACCTATCCTATGGTCTTCCTTGTTATCTAACTTCCCTGGTATTGTGGATTGCAGCCTGGTTATCCTTTGATTTGCGCCAAATATCTACTATGAGTGAATACATACCATGTTTGTCTTTCTGGGTTTGGATTACTTCACTCAGATTGTTTTTTTCTTGTTCCAACTATTTGCTTACAAATTTAAAGGTATCATTTTTTTTCTGCTGTATAGTGTTCCATTGTAAATGTACCACATATTTTTTAATATACATTCTTCAATTGAAGGTCAAGGTTGTATCCAGGTTTGGTCTATTATAAATAATACTGTTATGAACATAGTTGCACAAATGTTCTTATAGTATGAATGTGCATCCTTTGCATATATGCCCAAAAGTGGTATTACTGGATCATGATTGATTCCAAGCTTTTTAAGAAACCTCCATACTGATTTTCAAAGTGATTGTACAAGTTTATACATCCACTAACAATAGAGAAGTGTGGTGGAAATGCTCTCTGTACGCTGTAAATAAAAGACTGTTTTGGCCTATGTAGAGCACCTTAGAAGTGGGTGGAGAATCAGAGGACAGGCAGGTAGGAGAAGGGTGGTGGAGTTAGTCAGTCGCCATCTGAACCCCTAAGGAGGAACATGTAAGAGGTACAGGTGAGCCATGGGCCGTGGGCCATGTGGCAGACAGATTAATGGAAATGGGTTAAATTAAGATAAAAGACCTAGCTAGTAAAGTGCTTAAGATATGGGCCAAACAATATAAAATATATGTGTCTGATTCATTTATTTGAGAGATAAAAACCTCTACAGACCAAGTTCCAAAACCTCGGGCCCAAATGTGTCCAAGAAACCTCCTACAACAGAGAAGTGTTCCGTTTGTTCCATATCCCCTATAGTATAGGCTGTCATCTGTGTTTTTGATCTTGGATATTAGGGAGAGTATGAAAAGAACATGAGAGAACAGGATCATAGAGTTGGGGAGGGATGAAGGAGAACAACAAAATAGATATCTTGACAGGGGAAACAATTTGAGGTTAGTGAGAAACATGATGCTAGAGAAACTCCAATAAATTCCCAAGAATGACTCCAACTAAGACCCCATGCAATAGTAGGGAGAGGGCCTTGAACTGGCCTTCTCCTGTAATCAAACTGATGATCACCCTAATTGTAATTATAGAACCTTCAACTAGCAACTGATGGAAACAGATGCAGAGATCCACAGCTAGGATCTTGGTCAAGGACCTCAAGTCTAGTTGACAAGAGAAAAGAGTAATTATATGAGCAAAAGAGTCAAGATCATGTGAGGAAATCCACAACATAGCTGACTGGAGCTGTTGGGAGCTCACTGACTCTGAACTGACCCCTGAGAAACCAGCATGGAATGAAACTAGGTCCTCTACATGAGGATAACAAGTGTGTGGCTTGAGCAGTTTTGTAGAGCCTCTGTCAGCAGGACCAGAATTTATCTCTAGTGCATGAATGAGGTTTTTGTTCTCCATTCCTTATAGAAGAATATTTTACTCAGCTTTGATATGGCAAGGAAAGGCTGCATCCTGCCCCAAGCTGATACACAAGACTTTTTTGACTCCCTGTGAGAAGCCTTATCTTCTTTGAGGAATTGATGGTTTGGTGGGGTGAAGGGAAGCTGTGAGGGAGTGGGGAAGAAAGGAATCCAATGGCTCATATGTAAAAAAAAAATACTTAAATAAACAATGTCAAAAACCCCAGAAAACCAAATAAACAAAAACATGAAAACAAAAATACAAAACCAAAAAAAAAAAATCACCAAAACAAACACAAGTGACAGTTCACACTGGAGAATATGTAGAGCAACTTGACCACTTGTCTATTGCTGTTGGAGGACAAACTTGTACGGCCATTGTGAAAATCAATATGAAAGTTTCGAAAAAGATGGAAATTGATCTTCCCCCAGACCCAGCAATAGCTCTTGAGCTTAATACCCAAAGCATGCTCATTCATAACACAAAGACACTTGCTCAATTATGTTCATAGCAGCATTATTTGTAATAGCCAGAAATTGGAAACAATCTAAATGTTCCTTAACTGATAAAAGGATAAAGAGAAGGTGGTACATTTATTAACTATTAGTTGATAAAACTCACGTGCTAAAAACAAGGACACCAGGAAAATTGCAGGCAAATGGATAGAAATAAAATAAGATCATCCTGAGTGAGGTAAGCTAGACTGAGAAAGACAAACATGGTATGTACTCACTTATAAGTGAATATTAGTTGTAAATTAAAGGATAACCATGTTTTAATACATTCCCAAAAAAGTTAGGCTACAAGGAGAACATGAGGAAGGATGCTTGTATCTACTTGGGAAATAAAAATAGAAGAGATTTTTGTGGGTTTCCTGGTGTGAGGTGGGAATGGAAACATGAGAGATCAGGTAGGGGAGATGGAGGAGGAGATGACTGAAAATGGAATCCACAAGAAAAGCCCTAGCAAAGGCTCCAATCAGTAGCAGAAAACCTAAAGTTCTAAAGCTAAAGCAGTAACCTAAATTTGGCTATTCATGTGCTGTGATCAGGTAAGACTTTTAGTGAAGGATTGTGGTTACCAACCTAGCCAAATATCCTTCAACATACAGTTTGTCCTGCCTATGGAATGTACTGGAGTAAGGGTAGAATAAATATTGTGGAATGGGCCAACCAATGACTATTCCAGCCTTAAATTCATGCCAGAAAACTGACTCCACTTCTGATACTGAGTGAAGTGCCATGAACCAAAGTTTGGATGGTCCAGAGAGCTAGAATAGAACTAAAGACAACTGGTGAAAAAAATAATTCAGTGTAATGATGCTTAAGCATATTCTGCTATTCTCATAGATTGATGCCTAGCTCAATTATCATCAGAGAGATTTCATCAACAACTTATGAAAACAGATGCAGATACAGACAAACATTAGGCCAAATTCAGGGAACACTGCTGAGAAGAGGGAGGAAAGACTGTAGGAGCCAGGGCAGTCAAAACACATCAAAGGAAAACCCACAGAATCAACCCAAATAACCAGGGAGCCTACATGAAACTGATATGGGCCCTCTTCTTCTTTTTTTTTCTTCTTCTTTATTTATTTTGTATTTATCAAAAAAACAGTAAAATGAATTTAAAATGCTGAAATGTTAACAATAGCTATAAAGAAGATAAAAATCATAGGCATGACTTATCAAGGGTGATAATGCAAATAAGATTGCTACACATATATTTACTTTGTGCTCAGCTTTCCCTCTGAATTTTCTTTCCATCCCTGTATATCCTTATTCAAGGTCCCTTCCCTCTCCCACCACATCCTCTTATATGTGACAATTGTATAGCTTCTTCTTCTCGTGGAAAAAAATAAAGAAGGCAAGGTTTGTCTTTGATGCTTTTCCTGGATATTGAGGCCCTCTTCCTAATATTGGGCTCCCTTCACCAGATAAGAGGATATCCTAAGACTTACTGTAACCTGATACAGATTGTTTTGTTGATATTAATGGGGACCTATCATTTTCTAAATAGAAGTAGAGGAGGAGATGATGGAGTTGATGGATGAGAAAGGAGTTGGACAGAAGGACTGAGAGGAGAGGAGGGAGAGTAAATTGTGATCAGATATAAAATAAATAAATGAATTTAATAAAAAAAGAAAGAAGTGCTGAGAACAGAAATAGTCATCCCAAAAAAGAGTTGTTTATGCACTCTCATATGGCCAATCCTTAAAACATGTACATACAAATAATATTATACAAATTGAGTAGTTTGTATTTAGGAAAATGTTCATATATGCATATAGCAAAAATTAATGAAATGTATTATAAATAAAAATAAAGTAAAGACAGGTATATGAGAGTATTTTAAGTAATGAAAAGCCTGGAAAATTTTATAATTTCAAAAATTAATACATTATTTATAATACATTTCATTAATTTTTGCTATATGCATATATGAACATTTTCCTAAATACAAACTACTCAATTTGTATAATATTATTTGTATGTACATGTTTTAAGGATTGGCCATATGAGAGTGCATAAACAACTCTTTTTTGGGATGACTATTTCTGTTCTCAGCACTTCTTTCTTTTTTTTATTAACAAACTGTGGTACATCTACACAATGGAATACTACGCAGCAGCAAGGAAAAATGATATCCTAAAATTCACAGGCAAATGGATGGATTTGGAGAATATCCTCCTGAGCGAAGTCTCACAAACTCAGAGAGATAAGCAGGGGATGTACTCACTCACTAGTGGTCTATAAACAAACAAACAAGAAAAAAAAAAAAAGC